>CM069143.1:58443197-58680697 GCA_035221665.1 Okamejei kenojei | reverse complement strand
TCTATTTCTAGATTGTGCCGTGAGTGTGGCTCCAGGTAAATTCACTGCCAGAGATGAAGATTCCTTTTGTTTTGCCTGAAAACACAGCCCTTAATTGGAATCGTGCAAACATCATTACCTGAAGAGTTCTCTCTCCAAAAGATAATGTTTGGCGCACAGAACAGAAGTTGTTAAGCTGCAAGCTTTACACTGTGTTAAATCTGAAGGGTGAAAGTTGGCATCATGATTCACCTCAATCCCTGTGATTGATGACAAACAATGAAGTTAGAAAAGAGAAGATAGACACAAAAATCAGAAGGAACTCAGCAGGTCAGGCTGCATCTCTGGATTAAAGGAATAGCTGACGTTTCAGGTCGAGAAACCTCTTCAGACTGAAGAAGGGTCTCAACCCGAAACGTGACCCATTCCTCCTATCCAGAGATGCTGCCTGTAACATAATAAAATAATCTTCTGCTTCACTCTGACTTCAAGTAACCCTTGCAGCGCCTCTCTCTCCGTCCCTCCTCCACCCAAGTCGGTGTACTAGTTTCAATGTCGTTTACTCTCATTGTCTGTTACTCATTTTCACCGAGCCCACAGCTAAAAATAGCCTGTTTCCTTTATCATTATTACTTTTTTTGCATATCTTTCCATCATTTGTTCTATATCTCTCCATATCACTGCCTATATCTATATCACTCTCTATATCACTGTCTATATCTATTTCCCTTTCCCCTGACACACAGTCTGAAGAAGGGTCTCGACCCGAAACTTCACCTATTCCTTTTCTCCAGAGATGCTGCCTGACCCGCTGAGTTACTCCAGCTTTTTGTCTCTCTCTTCAGTTTAAACAAGCATCTGCAGTTCCTTCCTACACAAAGTTAGAAAAGAGGCCAGCATTCTTGCTTCAAATCACAATTCAAAATGATTAATAACTTGGAGAATATTGATAAAGGATGTTAGTCCCCAACATGCATACTCCTGGCACTCTGTACCCAGTGTTACAGATGGGGAAATAAATAGCTGGTACTCAAAAGATTTTGAACCTTATGGAAGTGTAGTCCAGAGTGTTTACTTTAGTTTAGAGATGCAGCGCAGAAACCGGACTTTCGGCCCACCGAGTCCAGGCCGAACAGCGATCCCCACACACTAACACTATCCCGACACACACTAGGGACAATTTACAATTTTACCAAGCCAATTAGCCTACACATCTGTACGTCTTTGGAGTGTGGGAGGAAACCAGAGCTCCCAGAGAAAACCCACGCAGTCACAGGGAGAATATACAGATAGCACCCGTAGTCAGGATTGAACCCGGGTCTCCGGTACTGTAAGGCAGCAACTCTACCGCTGTGTCGCAGTGCCACCCCAAAGTGAGTTAGATTCTGATTTAGGCTCATAGTTATTATTGCCACGGCTACCGATGTACAGTAGAAAAGCTTTATTTTGCGCACTGTGTAATGAAATCAGATAATAAATACATGAATAAAATCAAGTAGAAGAGATAGAGCAAAGATAAAGATACGCCACACAGAATATAGGTCTCAGCATTGTAGGATAACAGTTCCAGAGAAGAAGTCTAATGTCCGCAGTGAGGCGGGGTGGATTATCAGGCTGTACCCTAGCTAATGGAAGGACTATTCAGAAGCCTGGTAACAGGGGAGGAGGCTGTTCCTGAGTCTAGCAGTGCACGATTCAAGCTTCTGTATCGCCTGCCAGATGGGCGTGGGAAGAAGAAGGAATGGACGGGGTGGGAAAGGTCTTGATGATGTTGGCAGCTTTCCCAAGGCAATGTAAAGTGTAGTTACGGTGGGTTTGAATGATAGGTAATAAGACTGGAGTGAGAGAAATAGAAGCAAAAATGAATGATGATTCTAAGAAGAGAGTTCTCTATGTTCTCCGATGATTGGAATTGTCAAATATAATCAAATTAAAATCATAATTCATTTAACATGATGTAACCTTCAGACATCATTGCGATTGGCACAGTGGTGCAGCGTTAGAGTTGCTGCCTTACATCGCCAGAGACTCGGGTTCCATCCTGACTACAGGTGCGTGTCTGTACGGAGCTTGTACGTTCTACGTGATGGCGTGGGTTTTCTGCGGGTGCTCCAGTTTCTTCCCACACCCCAAAGATGTACATGTTTATAGGCTAATTGACTCTGGTAAATTGGCCCCATTGTGTAGAATAGTGCTCGTGCAAGAGGTGATCACTGGTCAGCACGGACTCGCTGGGCCGAACGGCCTGTTTCAGCTCCGTATCTCTAAACGAAACTCTAGAATTCATCTAGATAGCGCGGAAACAGGCCCTTCGGTCCACCGGGTCCATGCCAACCAGTGATCCACAAACATTAACGCTATACTACACACAATCTACAATTATACCAAGCCAATTAACCTACAACCCTGTACTTCCTGCAGTGTGGGAGGAAACTGAAGATCTTGGAGAAAACAACTCTAGCGCTGCGCCACCTTGCCGCATTTTCCTGGTCAACACTTTGCACTAGTTGGGCTACAGTTAGTTACATGATTTAATAGGAGGGGATATCAGTCTGAAGAAGGGTCTCGACCTGAAACGTTACCCATTCATTCTCTCCAGAGATGCCCCCGCTGAGTTACTCCAACATTTTGTGTCTACCTTCGATTTAAACCAGCATCTGCAGTTCTTTCTTACACACTCATAGTGTTAATGTTCAACTTCTCCAAAGATCATCACTGAGCA
Organism: Okamejei kenojei; assembly: GCA_035221665.1. Lineage (NCBI taxonomy): Eukaryota > Metazoa > Chordata > Chondrichthyes > Rajiformes > Rajidae > Okamejei > Okamejei kenojei. Next base: position 58,677,996 of record CM069143.1, on the reverse strand, counting down.
CATCACGGAACTGACTACACAGTGGAATATTAACCGAGTTAAATTAATCCATTAATGAGACTTTAATGACGTTTTAAACATTTCTTTGGTTTTAATTATTCATAAAGTTTGCCTTCCCCTTACAAATATTAGTAACTGTCAACGGAGGGTAAAAGTAGGTCAGAACGGAAAAGTTAATCAGCACTCCTGCTAAAAACACTGCAACCTAGCAACTGGACTATGGAACAGCAAGTAAGACTTTATAATGAACTGATTTACAGCTTTGTACGTAAATGTGCAACTTAAGTTGCAATTATATATTTGTACTTGGATAATTATAGAATTTCATGTGAACTTTGAGCCCAGACAAATGATTGCAATATTTTATGTCTTTTTCACATAGATCCAGATGATAGTTTAGTTTAGTTTAGAAATACAGCACGGAAACAGGCCCTAAGGCCCACCGCGCCGGTACCGACCAGCGATCCCCGCACACAGGGTACAGTGAAAAGGTTTTGTTGCGTGCTAACCAGTCAACAGAAAGACAATACATGATTATAATCAATCCATTTACAGTGTATAGGTATATGATAAGGGAGTAACGTTTAATACAAGGTAAAGCCAGCAAAGTCCGATCAAGGATAGACTGAGAGCCATCAAAGAGGTAGATAGTAGTTCAGGACTGCTCTCTGTTTGTGGTAGGATGGTTCAGTTGCCTGATAACAGCTGGGAAGAAACTGTCCCTGAATCTGGAAGTTGTGCGTTTTCACGCTTCTATCCCTTTTGCCCGATGGGAGAGGGAGAGGAGAGGCAGTGGCCTGGAACAGTGGCCAGAGAGGAGGAACAAATGAATCGTTTACAGGCTGGAAATCTGCAAGCAGTGGGGAACTGTAGAGAATGGTGGGGAAAAGTTTTTATTTTTTTCAAATTCAATATCAGATGATCTCAAAAGCATTCTTCTGAAAGTCCAAATATTGGACCTCTGTTGGTCCCCCCCCACCCCCCCCACATTCAGTTTATTACTACTTTCTTCATTGTAGATTCAAGCATTTTCCCTAGAAATGTGTACGCACAATCCCCATTATGTTCTTGTTCCGTTCACAAATAATGGGGATATATTGGTTGCCTTCGGGGGAGAAAATTCAGCACAAAAAAGTTGAATCTGCAAATCTGAAATAAAAAGGTTTGGACACGCTAGACGCGGGAAACATGTTCCCGATGTTGGGGGAGTCCAGAACCAGGGGGCCACAGTTTAAGAATAAGGGGTAGGCCATTTAGAACGGTGACGAGGAAAATCTTTTTCACCCAGAGAGTGGTGAATCTGTGGAATTCTCTGCCTCAGAAGGCAGTAGAGACCAATTCTCTGGATGCTTTCAAGAGAGAGTTGGATAGAGCTCTTAAAGATAGCGGAGTCAGGGGATATGGGGAAAAGGCAGGAACGGGGTACTGAGTGTGGATGATCAGCCATGATCACAGTAAATGGCGGTGCTGGCTTGAAGGACCGAATGGCGTACTCCTGCACCTGTTGTCTATTGTCTAAAACCCGGAAAATGTCGGAAACACATGGGCAGCGGTAGAGCTGCTGCTTTATAGTGCCAGAAACCCTGGTTTGATCCTGCCTGTGGGTGCTGTCTGTACCGGGTTTAATTCAGTTTATTGTCATATACACCCTGGTACAGTGAAAAGCTTGTTGCGTGCTAACCAGTCAGCAGAAAGACAATACACGATTACAATTGATCCATTTACAGTGTACAGATACATGATAAGGGAATAACGTTTGGTGCAAGGTAAAGCTGGCCAGGTGTTTGTACATTCACCCCATGACCTGCTCCGGTTTCCTCTCACATTCCAAAGATGTACAGGTTTGTAGGTTAATTGGCTTTGGTAAAATTGTAAATTGTCCCTACTGCACAGGAGAGTTTTGTTTTTTAGTTTAATTTAGGGAAAAGGGCCCACCGGGTACACGCCGACCAGCGATCCCCGCATATTATTACTATCCGGCACACACTAGGGGCAATTTTTACATTTACCAAGCCAATTACCCTACACATCTGTACGTCTTTAGAGTGTGGGAGGAAACTGAAGATCTCGGAGAAAACCCACGCAGGTCTTGGGAAGAATGCACAAACTCCGTAAAGACAGCACCCGTAGTCGGGATCGAACCCGGGTCTCCGGCGCTGCATTCGCTGTAAGGCAACAACACTACCGCTGTGCCACCGTTTCGCCCAGATAGTGTTAGGGATCGCCGGTTGCTGTGGACACGGTGGGCCGAAGGTCATGGTTCCACGCTGTATCTTTATGCTAACAAAGTAAATATTCAGCTTAGCCACAAAAAGTTGGAGTAACTCAGCAGGACAGGCAGCATCTCTGGAGAGAAGGAATGGGTGACGTTTCAGGTGGAGAACATTGAGCTGTGAAGCAGAGCTTCCCACATTTGAATTCCAGGTTGCTCTTCATAAAGTGAAAGATTCCATTCTCAAGTTTTTTTAACAAACATGTCAACTTATCCTGGAACATTTATACATCTCTGCCTGCATGCATCTCCCACTCATACTTTTTTTGCAGTCTCTTTAAACTTGTGGCATTTATTTCACAATGCTTCTTCTAAATTATCCTATCCAAATTGTACTTTTCAATACAGCTCCATATGTTATTGTATTCCCATTTGACTAGTCACTTCCCTCCTGAAAATTGGGATTTCTCCTCAGTGTTTTGGAGAGTTTCACCCACAGCTTTTTAAGTCATGCCCGTTGCACAAAGTCAGTGCAGCAGATTTCTTTGCACTAAATATTGTACTCTTTATCCTTTATCTTGCTTGCTTGTATTCCTGTATAGACAATAGACAATAGACAATAGGTGCAGGAGTAGGCCATTTGGCCCTTGGAGCCAGCACCGCCATTCAATGTGAACATGGCTGATCATCCCCAATCAGTACCCCGTTCCCGCATTCTCCCCATATCCCCTGACTCCGCTATTTTTAAGAGCCCTATCTGGCTCTCTCTTGAAAGCATCCAGAGAACCTGCCTCCACCGCCCTCTGAGGCAAAGAGTTCCAAAGACTCACCACTCTCTGTGAGAAAAAGTGTTTCCTCGTCTCCGTTCTAAATGGCTTTCTCCTTATTCTTAAACTGTGGACCCTGGTTCTGGACTCCCTCAATGTCGGGAACATGTTTCCTGCCTCTAGCATGTCCAAGCCCTTAACAATCTTATATGTTTCAATGAGATCCCCTCTCATCCTTCTAAACTCCAGAGTGTATAAGCCCAGCCTCTCCATTCTCTCAGCATATGATAATCCCGCCATCCCGGGAATTAACCTTGTAAACCTGCGCTGCACTCCCTCAATAGCAAGTATAGTTTTTCTCTTGACTGGTAGCGTGCAAGCAAAATCTCTTCACTGTATCTCGCCGTGTGTGACAATAATAAACTAAACCAGGAGGGGCAGCTCAGTGGTGCCACGGTAGAGTCGCTACCCTACAGCGCTCACAGCGCCAGAGACACAGGTTTGATCTCAACTATGGGTGCTGTCTGTGTGGAGTTTGTACGCTCTCCCCGTAACCGCGTGGGTTTTCTCTGAGATTTTCACTTTCCTCACGGCCCTACCAAAGATGTTCAGGTTTGTAGGTTAATTGGCTTTGTATAAATGTAAATTTGTTTGTTAGTGTGTGTAGGAAAATGTTAATGTGCGGGGATCGTTGGTTGGCGCAGACTTGGTGGGCCAAAGGGCCTGTTTCCGCGCTGTATCTCTAAACTTAACTAAACTAAATAACAGTGGTCCCATTATTGATCATCGCTGTGTACTACCTTCCAGCCTGAAACACCAACTGAGCATTGTTCCTGCAGAAGCAAGGATTTGCAGATGCTGGTTCGCCAAAGAGGACACAGTGGTGTAGTGGCTCAGTAGAACATGTAGCACCTCAGGCGAACGTGGATGGGCAACGTTTCTCGTCGGGACCTGTCTTTAGACTTGATTGAATGGTTTCCTTATTAACATGTGTACCGAGGTAGAGTGAAATACTATTTTTGCGTACACCTCATCAAGACTATCACCATACATACGCACAATGAGTTGCGAGACAGAGTATAATGCCAGTGTTATCAGTATATTTAAGCATACCAATGTTAATCTCAAATTCTGATTCCACCATATCCAACCTACTTGACCTCCGCCCCTCCCCTGCCCTCGTCATTGCACTAGTTTCACTGTCGTCCTGATGAGTTTCATTGTCTGTCCAACTCGTTTACACGTAGCCTAGAGCCAACAATGCACCTTTTACTTGATCATCTATATTATTCTGTGTATCTTTCATTAATTTGTTCTATATCTCCCTAAATCTCCGTCTCTACCTCTCGATTCCATTTCCGCTGACTCTCAGTGTGAAGAAGGGTCTTGACCCAAAAGGTCACCCATCCATTTTCTCCAGAGAAGCTGCCTGACCTGCTGAGTTAATCCAGCTTTTTGTGTCTATCTGCAGTTTATAACAGCATCTGCATTTCCACCATGCACCACAGAACGTCGCATTGCTTTAACACCACAATGCATATTTCTCCCAATTGCAATTGTTTTCCACTTTGCTGTGTCATTGAAAAAAAAAAAAATGGCTAGACTTTTTGCCCATGTGATCTTTCCTCTCATTGCTCTGGAATACCGTCTGAAACCTCTAGTTCCATTTCTTTGCTCCTGACACCACACTATGTTTTTAAAGAACGAGGTAAGTCAAGCCCGAGAGGCCACTCTGACTTATTGCTTGTGCTCATTCATTCCTATTCTCGCTTTCTCCCTGAAAATACCTTTCACTTTGAAAAACCATTGTGGATTAAAAATGCTGTGGAGACTGTCCATCGCGAGAATGTATAACTGAGCACATACACAAAGCATTTTCATGCTACGCATTCCGATAGCTCTGCTCAACCAATGCTTTGATATTCAAACTCTTCGCTGACAGTGGTGACATTTCAAATGAAAACTCGAGAGCAATTTGGTTGGGCCACATATGGAGTATTGCGTGCAGTTCTGCTTGCCCCTTTAGTGGTGGAAAGATGTGGAGGCTATGAAAAGGGTGCAGAGGAAGTTTCCCGGTAAGCTGCCTGGATTGGAAGGTTTCAGCTGCAGGGAGAGAGGTTGGATAGACTTGGTGTGTTGGAAAGAACTGCAAATGCTGGTTTGAATCGAAGGTAGACACAAAATGCTGGAGTAACTCAGCACACCAGGCAGCATCTCTGGAGAGAAGGAATGGGTGTTAAGGATAAACTTTGGATGTTTTCTCTGGAATTAAGTAGGTTGGGGGGGAGACTTGATAGAAGTATATGAAATTATGAGAGGTAGAGATAAGGGAGACAGTCAGAACGCTTCTCAAAGGCTGGAAATGTTCAACACTAGAGGGCATAGCTTTAAGGTGAGAGGGAGAATGTCTATTGGCGATGTGCAGGGCAAGTTTTTGTTTACACAGAGAATGGTGGGGACCTGGGACACATTGCCAGGGGTGGTGGTGGAGGCAGATATGATAGTGGTGATTAAGAGGCATTGAGATAGGCACATGGAAGTGCAGGTAATGCAGAGATACGGATATTGTAGAGGCAGATGAGATCAGTTTAACTAGGCATCATGTTCAGTACAAACATTGTGGACCGAAGGGCCCGTTCCTGCGATGTACTTTTCCATGTCCTACGTAAACAAAGGTTGCAAAAAGCCAATCAGGTATCACATCCAAATAAAAACAATATCCACAGTTACGCATCCCATATTTCTAATAAACACCGGAAGTGCAACGATCAACCTTGATTGTACACTATATATGGAATGCTCACAATTTAGTGGCTTCACCTCGCACTTAAAGTTATTCACATTAATCCTTTTTTCAAATCTTGTATGTGTGCACTGTTGATGGCTCGATTGTAATCATGTATTGTCTTTCCACTGACAGGTTTGCAGGTAACAAAAGCTTTTCACTGTACCTCGGTACACGTGACAATAAACTAAACTCATTGCACAACTCAAAAAAACTCAACATTTGTCTCTCACATGTTTTCAGAAGGTTGCTGCACTTTATAACCATATAACCATATAACAATTACAGCACGGAAACAGGCCCTCTCGGCCCTTCCAGTCCGTGCCGACCATTTGTTTTCCCCTAGTCCCATCTACCTGCACTCCGACCATACCCCTCCATTCCCTTCACATCCATATACCTATCCACTTTACTCTTAAATGTTAAAATCGATCCTGCCTCCACCACTTCTGCTGGAAGCTCATTCCACACAGCCACCACCCTCTGAGTAAAGAAGTCCCCCCTCACGTTACCCCAAAACCTCTGTCCCTTACTTTCTGACTTTCCATTCCAGTCACAAATTATTTTCCAAAGAAGGATCTCGAACCGAAACGTCACCTATTCCTCTTCTCCAGAGATGCTGTCTGACCTGCTGAGTAACTGCAGCTCTTTTTGTGTCTATCTTCGGTTTAAACCAGCATTTGCAGTTCCTCCATCACCAGCATGCATCACATTGCACTAACACCATCACTTCTACCATTCTGAAAGTGTTGTAACATTATGTTGCAATCAGTTCCCCTTGTAGGTTCCCGGGATGGCGGGACTGGCATATGCTGAGAGAATGGAGCAGCTGGACTTGTATACTCTGGAATTTAGAAGGATGAGAGTGGATCTTATTGAAACATATAAGATTATTAAGGGTTTGGACACACTAGAGGCAGGAAATATGTTCCCGATGTTGGGGGAGTCCAGAACGAGGGGCCACAGTTTAAGAATAAGGGGTAAGCCATTTAGAACACTTTTTCGCACAGAGAGTTGTGAGTCTGTGGAATTGTCTGCCTCAGAGGGTGGTGGAGGCAGGTTCTCTGGATACTTTCTAGAGGGAGCTAGAAATAGGGCACTTAAAGATAGCGGAGTCAGGGGATATGGGGAGAAGGCAGGAACGGGGTATGATTGGGGATGATCAGTCATGATCACATTGAATGGCAGTGCTGGCTCGAAGGCTGCTGTCCACGAGAGCCCCGGGTACCGACGAGCGGCCATTATCGTAAATCTCCGAGTTCGAATCAGGGCAAACTCGGGAGAACACTTCGAATGAACTTGCACGTTGAGACAGGGCTTTTACAGTGGCAGAGATCCAAGTTCGATCCTGATTACGAGTGGTGCTTGTCTGTACAGAGTTTGTACATTCTCCACTTGACCTGCGTGGGTTTTCTCCGAGATCTTCGGTTTCCTCCCAAACTCCAAAAACGTACAGGTTTGTAGGTTAATTGGCTTGGTATAAATGTAAATTGTCCCTAGTGTGTTAGTGATAATGTTAGTGTGCAGGGATTGCTGGTCGCTGCAGCTGAAGGGCCTGTTTCCGCGCTGTATCTCCAAACTAAACTAAACCCTAAACTAGTTAAACTGATCTCATCTGCCTGCACGTAATCCATGTCTCTCCATTCCCTGCACTTCCATGTGTATACCTTAAAACCTCTAAAAAGCCACTATTACATCTGCCTCCACCACCAGCCCTGCGTTATTGTTTTATTTGTTGAATCTCTTTTGAATGCATTATTTCGTGTTCAAGACATCTTCTTATGTTCATAAGTTAAAGGAGAAGAATTAGGTGATTCTGCCCATCAACTCCAGTCTGCCATTCAGTCACGGCTGATCTACCTCTCTCCCTCTCAACCCCATTCTCGTGCTTTCTCCCCATAACCCCTGACCCCCTAATATCATCACTCTCACAGTTTCCTCCACCCTGAACATTTTCACTGTTCCCTTCATTCAAGTCTTCTCTGTTGGCGATATTGTTGCTTGTTAAACTTTTCCCATGTTTCAACATTCACATCCATTTAACGGGGTGGGAGATTGCAACCTTCACGTGGTCCGCCCTGTTTCGACCAGTGCAATCAGCTGGACGTGCACAAACGGAAGATCAAATAGAACAAGTTGTCCAACAACTTTAGGCTGTGCACGCCTGATGAAAGAAGAAGATCCATTTAACACGATAATGATGACCACAGCTTCATTTGCCCATGGTTTTTATCGATATTTCACAAGTTGTTCAGTTTGGAGATCTAGACATCCCCAAGCAAGAGACCAATTTCCCCTCACGTTCCTCACTCAGTTTAACATCCTGTTCAAGAAACATTTCCAGTGTTTTGCTAAAAGAGTCTTGAGGGCTGGTACTAGAGTCGAGGGTCAAGAGTGTTGTATTGTCAAATGTCCCGAAACAGAACAAGGAAATTCTTACTTGCGGCAGCATAACACACCTGTAAATATAGTCCTTTGTAAATGTCATAATAAACAACAGAAAGAAGTTTAATATCTCAAAACACACACGGACAATAATACCGCAAAGCAAAAACAATGTTTTGATTTTCAAAATTTTCATTGACGCTCATGGCACTTCAAATGAGAGATGTATAGGACGTTGATTAGGCCACATTTTGAGTATTAAGTGCAGTGCTGGTCACCCCATTACAGGAAAGACTTTGAGGCTTCGGAGAGAGTGCAGAAGAGGTTTACCAGAAACAAGTTCAGAGCTTAGCTGCTAATTGTTGTGTTTAATAGGCAGATAGTTGTTGGGAAGAAGCTGCTCCTGAACCTGGATTAAACAGTTTTCAGGCTCAAATACCTTCTCCCGATGACAGGAGTGAAATGAGAGCGTGGCCAGAGTGGTGTGGGTCTCTGACGATGCTGACTGCCTTTTTGAGGTAGGAACACCTGTATATCCCTTCGGTAGTGGGGAGGTCAGAGCCGGTGATGGACCGGGCAGTGTTCACCACTTTTTGCAATCTTCTTCGTTCAAGCTATTTAAGAATTGTATTGGAACTTAACTCAGAGATTTTGATCCAAAAGCCTTTCAGCACCAGTTAAAGTACCATCACAAACAAATGGTTCTAAGACCATTTCCTCTTGAATATTATATATATATATATCTTTAATTCTTTTGCACATGAGTGTATTGTTCTAATTTATATCTCAACGTGAACAATCATTTATGAATGCCTACAACCTTCCTCAAAAACCTGGTCGGACTATTTCCAATCCAGTCAATTACCATTAAATCTCAAGACACGTGTTCACTGAAGGCAAATTTTTGAATTGGTTTGGATCTCATCCCATTTTTGCACTCAGCGGGCAAAGTGCGAGATTTGAAGCAAATTCATCAGGCAAGGTTTGCAGCAAATCACAGCTATTAAAAATAATTCATATCCAAGGAGTCACTTGGAAATCCCAAACTTACATGCACAGGTAACCATATAACCATATAACAATTGCAGCACGGAAACAGGCCCTCTCGGCCCTTCCAGTCCGTGCCTGCCATTTGTTTTCCCCTAGTCCCATCTACCTGCACTCAGACCATACCATTCCCTTCCCGTGCATATACCTATCCACAGGTGTGCAGAAGATGTGGCAAAAACTAACTTCATGGCATTTATGCTGATCCTATCATCCATGTTTTGCAATAGAATTTCATCCACTCTGTTTTGGGGCGGCACGGTGGTGCAGCAGTAGAGTTGCTGCTTTACAGAGCCAGAGACCTGGGTTTGATCCTTACTACGGGGTGCTGGCTGTACGGACTTTGTACGTTTTTCCTGTGATCGCGTGGGCTATCTCAGGGTGCTCTGGTTTCCTCCCTCATTCGAAAGACGTACAGGTTTGTAGGTTATTTGGCTTCAGGTAAAATTGTAAATTGTCCCTAGTGTGTAGCATAGTGCTAGTGGGACATGCAACATCACTGGAGAGAAGGAATGGGTGACGTTTCAGAAATGCTGCCTGTCCCGCTGAGTTACTCTAGCATTTTGTGTCTATCTTCTTTGAGAAGGCTTCCTGGATTCCAAAGCATAAACTCCCACTTTCTGCGAGGTATCTCCTCACTCAGCAAACATCTCAGGTGGAAGATGAGCACGAGCTAGTATGTCAATAGGCATGAAGCGTCAACGTGCGGCAATAAGCAGTTCCAGAACGAGTGACTGGAATGTAGGTATTCTTTTTGGCAAATGCATTGGTCTATGAAGTCTCCCTCTCCAGTATCATATCAACAATGCCGAAAAAGTGAAGTACATAACTGAGCACATTTTCCCAGCTCAACCATAATTAGGGGGTGACACGGTTTAGCACAATTCATTTTCTTTGGATTCTGCACCTTTTATTAATAATACCAAAGATCACATGTGTTTACAATTTATATTCATGCTCATATCCCCAAGGAATCCAGCATCTCCAATAAAATTGCACAGTTTGGTTCATATTGATGTAGAAACATGGAATAACAGATGCTGGTTGACCAAGGGAAGACACAAAATGCTGGAGCAACTCAGCGGGCCAGGCAGCATCTCTGGAGAACATGGCTGAAAGGAAGAATATTGAGTTTGAGTTTACTTTAAGTTTAGTTCATTGTCACATGTATCGAGGTGCGTGTTAACCAGTCAGCGGAAAGACAATACATGATTACAATTGAGTCGCCCATAATGTACTGATGCATTGTAAAGGGAATAACATGAACGATATTTTGTGCAAGATAAAGCCAGTAAAGTCCGATCAAAGATAGTCCGAGGGTCTCCAAAGAGGTAGATAGTAGTTTAGTGCTGCTCTCTGTTTGTTGGTAGGATGGTTCAGTTGCCTGATAACAGCTGGGAAGAAACTGTCTCCGAACCTGCACATGTGCATTTTTAACTTTTGCCTGATGGGAGAGGATAGAGGAGGGTGTGGCTAGGGTTTGATTCATTCTTGATTATGCTGCTAGCCTTGCAGAGGCAGCGTGAGGTGTAAATGGAGTCAATCGAAGAGACGTTGGTTTGTGCAATGGTCTGGGTTGCGCCTATATAAATTTGTTATGTATACACTAGCTATCTTCAGCAATGCCAACTTTAGTTCAAATGGGTGTCAGGGGTTTAAGGGGCGAAGGCAGGAGAATGGGGATGAGAGGAAAAGATAGATCAACCAGAATTGAATGATAGACTTGATGGGCCAAATAGCCAAATTCCCTGAGAACTTAGGAGATAAAATGTGCCACATATTGTTCAACTATATTTAGAGAGTTATTTTGAATAACTTATAACTAACAGCATCGGCGATCATTTATTTTGTTGGCTCTTTCAAAAAGCTATATTCAATTTCCCAAGCCTAGCTTTGTTGCACACATACTATGATATTCAATGTCTTTTCATGATACAAATGCCATTCAAGGATAAAATGCACCCAACATGAAGTGAGACATTCCTTTGAATAATTGATGTTGAGGTCCTCAGTAGTGTAACTAATTGCTGCAAGCTCCACTTACACAATTGTGTGAAGGATGTACAATTTAAAACACCAAGTTAAATCAACTGAAATACACTGACAGAGCACATGTCTGCAGAAACCTACACTTAAAATAAATATTTCTTCTCAAGAGCGTTAGATGACAAAGGGAATCATCCTCGGCATAAAAAATTAATTCCATTGGGAAATATTGTTTGGTTTATCAGTGGACTTGAAAGGGGGCAGTGAGACTGAAAGGCATGAATACTTGAACAGTGGGCTTTCCTTTCAAGGTTTAAGTAGATTCAGTTGCCTGTATCTGACAATTGATGTCTCTTAAGCGCGACAAGTAAAATGAGTTCCTGGAAACTCCAAGAGCACAACATAGCATGGATAATAGGTGGAACGCACACCCGTTGAATAAAACTAAAATTGGATCTAAAGCAGCCTGCAATTCGAAAGCACAGGGAAGGGTCTCGACATGAAACGCCACCCATTCCTTCTCTCCAGAGATGCAGCCTGTCCCGCTGAGCTACTCCAGCGTTTTGTGCCTAAGCACAGGGGTATCATTGTAAAGGATCCCTGGTGCTCCAGTTAAACTGGAGCATGGTGCTCCTGACTGCTCCACATGCCTTTGATTGAAGAAAGGTTTTGACTAAAATACACAAAAAATGTCAATGAAACAAAACATGTATGCAATGTGTAAACACAGAGCATCTTTCTGCAGGAGAGAACGTCCAGCGTGTATATTTTGTTCACCAATTCAGCCTGATCTGAAGTAAGCCCAGCAATTGCCAGTCAACAGAACCGTCTTGGATAACAATGCGAAACAGCATCTCAAATACATCACATTCTGCACCAACCTCCGTGCTTACACAGATTTAGTTTAAGATCCTTGACCCTCATTCATATATTTTCATGGATGTCCCAACCTTTTTTCCCCAGGGTGGAAATGCCAAACACTCGAGGACATAGCTTTAATATGAAACGGGCTAAATTTAAAGGCCAAATGCAGCACGAGTTATTTTTACACAGAGGGTGGTGGTTTCCTGGAAAGTGCTGCCAGGAATGGTGGTGGAGGCAGTTATGATAGTGGTATTTAAGGGGCATTTAAATAGTCACATGGATATACAAGGAATGGTGGAGTATGGATCATGTTTATATCATTGGGTCGATGGTGGATCGGGTCAAGAGCTTCAAATTCCTGGGCGTGCACATCTCTGAAGATCTTTCCTGGTCCGAGAACACTGATAAAGAAAGCACATCAGCGCCTCTACTTCCTGAGAAGATTACGGAGAGTCGGTATGTCAAGGAGACTCTCTCTAACTTCTACAGGTGCACGGTAGAGAGCATGCTGACTGGTTGCATCGTGGCTGAGTTCGGCAACCTGAGCGTCCAGGAGCGGAAAACACTACAATAAATAGTAAACACTGCCCAGTCCATCATCGGCTCTGACCTCCCGTCCATCAAGGGGATCTATCACAGTCGCTGCCTCAAAAAGGCTGGCAGCATCATCAAGGACCCACACCATCCGGGCCACACACTCTTCTCCCCACTACCTTCAGGTAGAAGGTACAGGAGCCTGAAGACTGCAACGACCAGGTTCAGGAATAGCTACTTCCCCACAGCCATCAGGCTAATAAACTTGGCTCGGACAAAACTCTGAACATTAATAGCCCATAATCTGTTTATTTGCACTTTATCAGTTTATGTATTCATGTGTATATATATTTATACAATGGTATATGGACACACTGATCTGTTCTGTATTCGCGCATACGATGTTCTGTTGTGCTGAAGCAAAGCAAGAATGTCATTGTCCTATCAGGGACACACGACAATAAACTCTCTTGAATTGAACTCTTGTACTCTTGTGCAGCCTGATGAGATTAATTTAACTTGGTATCATATTCGGCACAGACATTGTGGCCAAAGGGCCTCGTTTTATTTTTCTATGTTCGATGGAGTCACAGTCATACAGTGTGGAAACAGGTTCTTTGGCCCAACTTGCCCACACGGTCCAACATGCCCCATCTACACTCGCCCCACCTCGCCTGCATTTGGCCCATATCCCTCTCACCTCTCAATGTATCTGCTCAAATATTTCTTTAACATTGCGATAGTACCTGCCTCGACTACCTCCTTCGGATGCTTGTTCCATACACCCACCACACTTTGTGTCATAAAGTTAGCCCTCAGGTTCTTATGTTCCATGGTTCTATGTTCTATGAATTGCTTCACTCAATCTTATTTAAATCCTCCTTTACATGGCTCAATGGTCTTGTATTCCAAAAGGATTATGATTAATCAAAGCTTTCTACACCAAAATAAATGTCCTGAGTATTTATCATCCTAAATATTTCTGTCTTCTTTTGTTCAATAGCTTGTAATGTTTTCAACAATGCTTTGGCTCAGACTCTCTCCTCAACAGAGTTTAGAAAGGAGGTAAGGCTGAATTTCTTTAGTCAGAGGGTGAATCTGTGAAATTCTGTGCCACAAAAGACTGTGGAGGCAAAATCAATGGACATTTTTAAGGCAGAGATAGATAGATTCTTGATTAGTACGGGTGTCAGGGGTTATGGGGAGAAGTCAGAAGAATGGGGTTGAGAGGGAGATAGATCCGCCATGACTGAATGGCTGATGGGCTAAATGGCCTAGTTCTGCTCAAATAACCTATGAACCATGGTGACAGGTTACACCATGGCCTGGTTTGACAACTCAAATGCTCAGCGACAGAGAAGACCACAAAAGGTGGTGGGCATCACCAGCTGGTCTATCATGGGCACTGACACCCCACCCCCATCATAGAGGGAATCGACAGAAAAGTGCTGCCTCAAAAGGATGGCCAGAATTATTAAAGACTCGCACCACCCTGGCCACACTCTCATTTCACTCCTCGTGATCATCACCATCATTGTTGAAAACATTGGCGATGCACTGGTTTTCAAAGGGACCGGTGACAGACGCACCACACATCTCTGTCCTCCAGTTCCAGCGGACTTCTGCCGCTGTGTGTGCTTTATCATCGTTCCTTACAATGCCGTGTACGACAGTGGTCGCAACTTCTACTGAAGTGTGGATGGCCGTTGGCTCGCTAGAAGCTCGTCCGCCCTATTAGTCGCCGATTATCTGACCCGGGTTCGAGAATAGCTTCTTCCCAACAAACATCAGGCTCTTGAACAGCGCGCAACACTAACTGTCTTGCATTGCACCGAGGACAAATGCAATATTTTTTCCTTGTATTAGTGAGGTGGCACGGTAGCACAGCGGTAGAGTCGCTGCTTTACAGCGTCAGAGGCCTGGGTTCGAGCCTGACTACAAGTGCTGTCTGCGCGGAGATTGTAGGCTCTCCCCGTGACTGGCGTGGGTTTTCTCCGGGAGCTCCGGTTTCCTCCCGCACTCCAAAGGCATACAGGTTTTTAGGTTGTTTGGCTTTGGTAAGATTGTAAATTGTCCCTCGGGTGCAGATAAAGTACGGGAATTGCCAGTCTGCGCAGGCTCGGTGGGCTGATGAGCCTGTTTCCTCCCTGTATCTCTAAACTTAACTAAAGTATTTGGGTCCTCTTGATTCCAGTCCAAGGTGAACCTGCCTGAATAATATATATTAGCTGGCACAGCAAAGTATAGCTGTACCTCTTCTATGGATAGTCCATCTGTGAGCACAGAGTATTGGGTCAAAGCCTTGCAACAAATAAGCACCTTTATTACTGCAGATAGACACAAAATGCCAGAGTAACTCAGCGTGACAGGCAGCATCTCTGGAGAGAAGGAATGGATGACGTTTCAGGTCGAGACCCTTCTTCAGACTGGAGTCTGAGTTACTCCAGCTTTTTGTGCCTGTCTTCGGTTTAAACCAGCATCTGCAGTTCCTTTATTACTGCAACTCCCCGTCATTGTCAGATTAAATTATCTTCTCACGCGAGTTGAACTGGAACCAATAACTTTCTTATCAACAGAGAAACTAAACCCATGGGATTTGGCATTGAATACAAATGAATACTTTTGGGGAACAAACTTGTCCGTCTTCTCGACAGCAAGTAATGAACCTGATTAAAAAGGACTATTGATGCAATTTGTTTTTTTCACAATTATCTTCCATCAGTTAAATGCCTGACCTTTGCATAATAACTATTAGGTTATTACTTAGAAATGAAATCTGAATATCATGATTTGGAATAAATAAACATCAGTGTAGAGTCTGCCTGCGGTGGAATATGAGCACGGGAGATTTTGCCTGGACTTCATCTCCTGCTCTGTGCATATTCACCTTAGCTCTCCATCCAATGATCTTCCAAAAATGTATTTACTTCTCCATTTAGTACCCCAATTATCTCACATCATTTGCCCCACCTTTTCCAGCTTTCTTCTCTCCCCATGCAATCAGTCTGCAGAAGGGTCTCGACCCGAAAAGTGACCAATCCATGTTCTCCAGAGATGTGGCTTGACCTGCTAAGTTACTCCAGCACTTTGTGCCCTTTTGTAACGTCCATAACACTCTGGGTCCAACATTTCAGCGATATCACCCTTATCCCTTAGATCCTTTACAATCATCTTTTCCTTTTCAGCATCCTAAAAGGAATGATCTCAACACAACTCCTTGGTCAGACCTTTACTGGCTTTACCTTACACTAAACATTATTCCCTTATCATGTATCTGTACAGTGTGAATGGCTCGATTGTAATCATGTATTGCCTTTCCGCTGACTGGTTAGCACGCAACAAAAGCTTTTCACTGCACCTCGCTACACGTGTCAATAAACTAAACAGCAACTAAAACTGGTTTAGTCTTCCATCTCTACCAATACCCACTTCCCTTCTCACAAATTTTCCCTGGAACCATGTTCAGCACAGACATTGTGGACCAAAAGGCCTGTTCCTGTGATGTCATATGCTCTGTTCTATGTTAATCATTTTCAACCGACTGGAGGATGCAGTCTACCATTGTTTACGTAGGCACTGGAGCTGATGAGGCCCACAATGTTTGCTTTAGAATTACTGCTGCTCTGGAGAGTGCAAAATATCCTGGTTCGCCACAGACTTAGAACACCCATGCAAATAACATCTGCAACAACTTCCCCTGCCAACTTTGCACTTTCCAGGTAGTCGTTCAAAATTCATTACATTTTATTGTTTCCAGTTTGACAGTTTCCTATTGTGGACAAATCGTTACCATTTCCAAATCTTTCCAGAAGCTCATTCCTCCTTATGTCATGGAGTCATTGAGTCACACAGCGTGGAAACAGGCCATTCGGCCCAATTTGCCCACCGACCAACGTGCCCCATCAACACTAGTCCCATTTGCCTGCGCTTGGCCCAAATCCCTATAAACCTGTCCTATCCATATATACCTGCCTAACTGTTTCTTAAACGTTGCAATAGTCCCTGCCTTAACCACCTACTCTGGCCACCCGTTCCATACACTTTTTGTGTGAAAAGTAATCCATGTAATCTTTTCCAATTCTATGCCCATTTGGGATCTCGGTATTTTCCAATTCAAGCCAAATGTGCAGTGTTGATTTTAATCATTCAATCACTGGCAGCAAAGAACTTAAATGTTAATTCAATTCCTTTGCACTTCCACTACCCTCTGTTCCTGTATGATCTGGGAATACCAACAGGTTATGTGATCTCCTTGAGTTGCTCCAACATTCAACTGGATTGTGGCTGAGATTTTGCCTCCTTCTCCATCTTCCTGCACCCTCTTCATATTCCATGATTCCTCTAGTACCAGAAATCTATCAACCTCTATTGTGAATGCAATTAATTACCTCTAATAACCCTCTCAGGTGGGGAACACCAAAGATTCATTATCCTTAGTGAGGAAATTTCTACTTGTCTTTAGTCCAAGTGTATAATTTGCCAGTCATTTTAAAACTGTGAAGTAAAGTATACTTTTAGACTGGGTCAAACAAACTTCCCATATCACATATCTTCAGGGCCCTCACTCATTGTCTGTTAGAGGTCACGTCATAGTATTCTCAATCCTAAGGAATAGAGATTGAGCCTAGTATTATGTAGGATATTTGACCTAACATTTTTATTGATTACAGTTTAATAATTGGGAAAAAAATAATATTGAAATTCTGGAAAGGTCCTACATCCCCCACAATCAAAATGTGGATTACAGGAATGTCGGAGACACTTCATCTGGAAAGATTAAGGCTTGTCCTATTGGACAAGATGGATCTTTTCAGAGGAATATGGTCTCCATTTATTGAATATCTAAAGGGTCAAAATGGCTCGGTACGAGAGCCTGACTGAAGCCTGAATAATGGAATAGATGAAGAATCACATATAACAAATCATGGATATATCTCCAATGATGGATAACTTTTTTAATACTCCATTCATTTCTTTATTTTTGATTTCCTACTCTTACTTTATTTTTCTCTATCTTTTCTTACCTGCAAAAAAAGGTATAGAAATATATAAGACATAATTGTTAATATTAATAATATTACGAATGTATGTGAGAAGTATATTCTATTAATATGTACTTACGTCTAATAAAAATATTTAACAAAAAGAAAAAAAAGAAATCTATCAACCTCTATTGTGAATGCAATTAATTACCTCTAATATCCCTCTCAGGTGGGGAACACCAAAGATTCATTATCCTGAGTGAGGAACTTTCTACTTGTCTTTAGTCCAAGTGTGTAATTTGCCAGTCATTTTAAAACTGTGAAGTAAAGCATACTTTTAGACTGGGTCAAACAAACTTCCCGTATCACATATCTTCAGGGCCCTCACCCATTGTCTGTTAGAGGTCACGTCATAGTATTCGCAATCCTAAGGAATAGAGATTGAGCCTAGTAGTATGTAGGATATTTGACCTAAAATGTTAACCCAGTTTCTCTTTTCATAAAAGAACATTTTGGGCTGTCACGGTGGCTCAGCGGCAGAGTTGCTCCCTTACAGCGAATGCAGCGTCGGAGATCTGGGTTTGATCCTGACTACGGGGGCGGGCGATGTCTGTACGGAGTTTGTACGTTCTCCCCGTGACTTGCGTGGGTTTTCTCCGAGATCTTTGGTTTCCTCTCACACTCCAAAGATGTACAGGTTTGTAGGTTAATTAGCTTGCTAAATGTAAATATTGGCCCTAGTGGGTGCAGGACAGTGTTAATGTGTGGGGATCGCTGGTCGGCATGGACCCAGTGGGCCGAAGGGTCTGTTTCCTCATTTTCACACACTTTACCCTTCTTCATATCTGTGTCTCCCTCTCCCCTCACTCTCTGTCTGAAGAAGGCTCTCGACCCAAAACGTTCCCCATTCCTTTTTATCCAGAGATGCTGCGTGTCCTGCTGAGTTACTCCAGCATTTGGTGTCTATCTTCGGTGTAAACCAGCATCTGCAGTTCCTTCCTACACATTGATTGATTTCATATTTGGTATGAGTTGACTGGATAGCACTCAAAGTTTATCACTTTATCTCGGGACACAGGCATGTTAGGGCAGCACGGTGGCGCAGCGGTAGAGTTGCTGCCTTACAGCGCTTGCAGCGCCAGAGACCCGGGTTCGGTCCCGACTGCGGGTGCTCTCTGCATGGAGTTTGTACGTTCTCCCCTGTGATCGCGTGGGTATTCTCCAAATTTTTCGGTTTCCTCCCACACTCCAAAGATGTACAGTTTGTTGGTTAATTGGCTTGTGTTTGTATACTTGATCTAAGTGTAAATTGCCCCTAGTGTGTGTGGGCTTGTGTTAATGTGCAGGGATCGCCGGTCGGTGCATTAGGGCCTGTTTTTGCGCTGTATACCAACACTAAACTTACCCACAGGGTACCCAGATGTCCAAATGAACCCCTCAAAGTTGGTTTTGCATCTCAATTAAAATCTCCTCAAAGGGACACATACCAAAACAAAACCTGATACAGTAATTAGTGAGAGATTGAGCACTTCGATTAAGAAGTAAAGTGGGTAAAATGACCAAATTAATTAGCTTTTAGTGGGACCCAGCTGGTCACCCACACCAATTTGCACTGCTGCACATTATTCTGATTAACAGCCGTGTCCAAAAAGATCAGAAGTCAGACTCTAACAGGAAAATGATTGACAAGCAGCAGCAGTCTGGGTGCTTGAGTTTAGATTAAATGAAAAATCAAAAAGGACACGTAATGCAAGTATATCAGAGAACCTGCTCAAATGGCTTAGGTTAGTTTAGTTTAGTTTAGCGATATAGCGCGGAAACAGGCCCTTCGCCCCACCATGTCCACACTGACCAGCAACCCACGCACATTTATGCTATAACTGATATGATATATTATGATATATTAACCTGTTAAATTTAAGGGGAGAGGGGAACATAGAAATAAAGAAAAATAGGTGCAAAAATAGGTTTCCCCATGGCCCTTGGTTCCTTTAACCCTAAGAGACAAATCTAATGCTCTCTTGAAAACATCCAGTGAACTGGCCTCCACTGCATTGTGTGGCAGAGAATTCCACAGATTCACAACTCTCTGGGTAAATATGTTTTTCCTCATCTCAGTCCTAAATGGCCTACCACTTATTCTTAAACTGTGACCCCTGGTTCTGGACTCCCCCAACATCAGGAACATTTTTCTTACATCGAGCCGGACCAATCCTTTAAGATTTTTACATGTTTCTATCTTTTAGATCCCCTCTCATCCTTCTCCCATCAAGCAGCGACCCTCTGTGGCTCCGGTTTCAACACATTCGCCTATTCCTTTTCTCCAGAGATGCTGTCTGACCCGCTGAGTTACTCCAGCTTTTTGTGTCTATCTTCAGCGAGAAAGGAATACTAGGTTTAATTACTTCTCTCTACTGGCCTGTAGTAGAGAAGGTCGATTGGGGGTACTATCAACACAAAGCTTGTTTATAAAGAAGGAAATAAAATATAAAGATATTACACAAACACGAATGAAAAAGATGGGTTTTAACTTAGAAGTCGAAAATGCTGGAACACCTGGGCAACCATGGAAGGAATAAGGCTGGGATAGATAAAATATTGGATTTATATGTGGTTCAATAATAGATTCCTTTTGAACCAACAAAGAGATGTGTGATATATATTTTCTTAGTTCTTGGTGGAAGGAATGAACAAAGAGGCTCATCGATTTCTCTCTCGAATCTATCAGTTTTATTGAACATGTATGAAATTTGTTCAACAAGCTGTCCTCTCATGGGCATTTTCAATATTAAAGATTTAGCACTGTTAAAGGTAGTTACATTTGCACTATCTTACGGCAGATATAGATGCCCCATAATCATCAAATCATAATGATCCTCATATGATGCTTAATGAATTTATTTTATTAACTGTGAAGTAACTATTTTCCTTCTGTGACTAAAATTATTAATAATAGATCTTAAAATAAGTATATTGGAGATATTAACAAGTTTCACGTGGATATGAACAATACCATAAGAGCAGCATGGTGGCATCGCAGTAGAGTTGCTGCCTTACAGCGCCAGAGACCCGGGTTTGATCCTGACTATACGTTTGTCTGTACGTTCCCCCAGTGACCTGCGTGTGTTTTCCCCGAGATCTTCAGTTTCCTCCCACACTCCAAAGACGTACAGGGTTGCAGGCTAATTGGGGTGGTATAAATGTAAACATTGTCCTGAGTGTGTGTTGGATAATGTTAGTGTGCAGGGATCACTGGTCAGTGCAAACTCTGTCGGCCGAAGGTCCTGTTTCCACACAGTATCTTTAAACTAAACTAAATTAAATTTTAAAAGTGAGTGGGCAGTAATATGGAAGATTGAGCACAATGTGAGGTTTTTCATTTTGGCAGAAAAGAATTACACCAAAATGATTGAAATTGTGAAAATGATGAGAGGTTGGGAATTGGTAATATTGGGAGGAACTGAGACATCAGAGCAGTGTCAGTGATGGCCCCAGTTCTGAATAATGAATAAAAGAAAAAAAGTATTACATTGAAATTATTGCTTCAATGAATATTTTTAAGGCAGAGATAGATAGAGTCTTGCTTAGTATGGGTGTCAGGGGTTACAGGGAGAAAGTAGGAGAATGTGGTGTGGAGCGAGAGATAGATCAGCCATGATTGAATGGCGGAGCGGACCTGATGGGCCGAATGGCCTGATCCTGCTCTTATGACCTTTTGATGTCCATCTTCATAATTATTTTGGCAATGACAGCAGGAAGAAAGTGAGAAGTTACCCACACGAATGGGTGGCCCTCATGAAAGCAGTGAAAGTTCCATAGTGGCCGATAAGCACTGATTCACTCAGATATGATCACCGCAACAATCTACATTGGGTTAAATTTTTGCAAGTTTTGCAAAAAAATTCCATTGCAAACCTGTTGCTACAGCTGATACCTCTATATTACTAAAACTCTCATCTTGTTTGTTTGTCCGTTTGTTTGCCCGGTTTGTATTTGCGCAAATCGGTACACGATAACGCTACAATTTTTGGCCCACCTTACTCACCCTTGTCCTGTGATGTAAATTAAACAAATTTTGTTCAGATTGATGGTACATCTTACAAGTTATTGACATTTAACACTTAAAAAAAAAAACAGCGACCCCACTTGCCCTGCCCCCACTTGCCATCTTTACTTGACGGGTGTCACAAAGGACACCCCAAGGGTCCTCAGCGCGGCCTTTGCACAAATTCAGACCGCCATCTTTTTGGGGTCGATGGGTGAGCGGCGGAATATTGCGTTGGGGGGGACGGGTTGCGTTTGGGGACCAGGCCTCTCGTGAAGGCTATGGGTGAGTGGTCGAATATTGCGTTGGGGGAATGGGTTACGTTGGTTGACCAGGCCTCCCGCATGACAGGGACCCAACGGGTCCTATTTGGTCTAATTATCTTTAAATGTTTGGCTGCAAAATGCTTTCAACGAGGAAACTGAACTGCCTTGATGGTGGTCGGTCTTAGACACCGTCTGGATGTTATGAGAGCAAAAAAGTAAGTTTGCTCCTGTCATAAGACAGGCAGATATCGTAGAGAGCTTCAGTCATTCATTGCACATGCGAGAGGACTTTTAGTTGGGAGATCTTATAAGCTCTCTCCTCCTCACTGCTTTCATTCGAGAAAGTGATTGATTGTGTTACCTGCTGAAAAGGGTACTTGTGACCCTCTTAATACAGCGCTGAGCATCTTAAGACTAAATGCAACCGCAGTCACGTGACACTGCCGCAAGAAAAGCCTACTTACAAAATAAAGTCAAGGCAGTAAGGAACTCATTTGCTAATGGACAAAGCTGCCCTTCAGGTGAAAGCGGTTTGTAGGTTTTAAAACAATTACATAATTCCCAAAGGGCTCTTGAAAAGTATATCATTTTAAGAGACTGTCGAAGATCTTAAGACCCCATTGGTTTGAAAGCCAATACAGCATATACGAGTATATAGAGGTTTTTTCTAATTTTCATCAGCGTTTTCTGATTTTTCTGATTTTCATATTTTTATGAGTCTTCTGATTTTCATCAGGCAGAACACAACATCTCCCTATGGATTAAGGACTTCCTTATGGACCGGCCGCTGTCGGTCAGGATGGGACCCCACCTCTCTCCGACTTTGCCTCTCAGCACAGGAGCTCCACAAGGTGTGTGCGGAGCCCCCTCCTCTACTCCCTCTATATATATGACTGCATACCGATCCACAGCACTGTGTTATGGGAAAGATGTTGCCATCATAAAATTTGCAAACGACGCAACAGTGGGCGGGGCTGGTCACCGAGGGCAATGAGTCAGCTTACAGGGAAGAGGTACAGAGGTTAATAGGCTGATGCTCAGAGAACAACTTAGCACTCGATACAAAGAAAACAAAAGAGCTCATTTTTGACTTCAGGAAGAAGCAGGGTGATCATCCTCCACTGCACATGAACGGAGAAAGAGTGGACAGAGTCTCCAGTTTCAGGTTCCTGGGCACCCACATCTCAGTACCTCTCAGGTGGTCAACTAACACACACTTCCTGGTAAAGAAGGCACAACAACCGCTTTACTTCTTAAGATCACTCAGGAAAGTCAAGCCCGTCCCACTGTACGTGGTAATTCAAGAGTTCACTCGAGCTTTCCCCTGATTCGAACTCGGAGAATGTCCGTAGTGGGTCCGTAGGAG
This sequence comes from Okamejei kenojei, assembly GCA_035221665.1. NCBI lineage: Eukaryota > Metazoa > Chordata > Chondrichthyes > Rajiformes > Rajidae > Okamejei > Okamejei kenojei. The sequence goes on along the minus strand of CM069143.1, from coordinate 58,654,757 downwards.
CTCGTGGATGTCTCGTAGCCGCTCATAATGCTAATGGTAGGTACTCGGTAAATCCGGCAAACTCGTGACATTTTCTCATCCCTGCAAAAAATATCCACGTGATGAAAAAAATGGTTACTTTTTACTCCTACGAGCCGCTACGAGACATCCACAAAATCCTACGGACCCGCTACAGACATTCTCTGAGTTCAAATCAAGGGAAAACTCAGGAGAACTCTTGAATTACCTCGTACAATGGGACAGGGGCTTCGCCTTGCCACAACTGTGTCATTCTACCGTTGCTCCATAGAGAGTGTCCTGACACATGGCATCCTGGTATGGTACGGCAACAGTTCTGCGGCTGACAAGAAGGCTCTGCAGAGAGCCATCAACACAGCCCAGAAGATCACCAACACATCTTCTTGCGTTGCCCTGGAAGAGATCTATAGCTCTCGTTGCCTGCGGAAGGCATCAAGCTTGCTAAAGGACTCATCTCATCCCGTACATCACTTGTTTGCCCTTCTGCCCTCAGCAAAGCATTACAGGTCCATCCAACAAATCACACACCACAAATAGTTTCTACCCCAAGGCCATCTCTGCACAGCCCCCATAGCCAATATTTTGTACTGCCACAATACTATACTGTGAAATATTGCACATTCTGACTTGACAACATTTTTCTTGACGTTTTTTGTTGTTTCCATTGTCGTTATTATTTATCTGTTACGTAGGAGATCCGCTCGGGCAGTGCGCCTGAAATTTTGTTGTATGTATTTATAATTACAATAAGGTGTATTATATTATATTATATTATTATTATTATTTTCCATTTTTATTTCAACATTTTTTGAAAGTTGTTTTGAGCTGCATTCCTCCAGGCCCAGGGAGAGTCTGCCTCCTGACTTGTGGCAAGGAGGTGGGGTGTCAGACGTTCTGAGCACCGTGTTATAGGAAAGATGTTGTCAAGCTGGAAAGGGTACAGGGAAGATTTATGAGGACGTTGCCAGGACTGGAGGGTATGAGCCAGGGGTGGGGAACCTGCGGCCTTCTAGGCCATTAAGTGCGGCCTTTTGAATGAACCCAAATTTTGTAGAACAAATCCTTTTATTTTTATTAATATGTTTTTGTTTGTCTTTTGTTATTTTTATTATAATCTTAAAATGAACCTATTTAAAATACCAAACAGTAAAAGAAGATTAAAAAAAAAAAAATTCCTATATCTAATTGAAGTTTCTTGGATGCGGCATTGGATTACAGCTAACTTAATGCGGCATTCCGACATGGAAAGGGTGGTTGGTGTATGGAACACGCTGTCAGAGGAAGTAGTTGAGGCTGGCACTATCCCACGTTTAAGAAACAGTTAAACAGGTACATGGATAGGAAAGGTTGGAGGGATATGGACCAAGCGCAGGCAGGTGGGACTAGTGCAGATAGGATATGTTGGCCGGTGTGGGCAAGTTGGGCCGAAGGGCCTGTTTCCATGCTGTATCATTCTATGACTCTATGACGAAGATGAGAGGGATAAGATATACAAGCATTTGCATGGGCAAGGGCTGATTACGGACAGTCAGCATGGTTTTGTACGTGGAAGATCGTGTCACACAAATCTGATTATTTGGTAGATGTGAGCAAAAAGGATGATGAAGGCAGAGCAGTAGATGTTGTGTACATGGACTTTAGTAAAGCGTTTGACAGGGTGCCGCATGGTAGGCTGCTCTGGAAGGTTAGATCTCATGGGATCCAAGGAGAGATAGCTGAAAGGATAACAAATTGTCTCCATGGAAGGAAGCAGAGGGTGATGGTGGAAGGTTGCTTCTCAGAATGGAGGCCTGTGACTAGTGGTGTGCCACAGGGTTCGGTGCTGGGCTCATTACTGTTTGTCATCTACATCAATGATTTAGATGAAAACATACAGGGCAAGATTAGCAAGTTTGCTGATGATACAAAAGTTAGTGGTTTTGCAGATGGTGAATATGGTTGTGAACGATTGCAGCAGGATCTGCATCATTGGCCAGGTGGCGGAGGAATGGTTGATGGAATTTAACACAGAGAAGTGTGAGGTGTTACATTTTGGGATGTCGAACAAGGGCAGGACCTACACAGCAAATGTAGTGTAGAGCAGAGGGATCTAGGAGTACAAGTGCATGGTTCCTTGAAGATTGAGTCACAGGTAGATAACGCGGTCAAAAAGGCTTTTGGCACTTTGGCCTTCATCAGTCAGAGAAATGAGCATAGAACCTGGGAAGTCATGTTGCAGTTGTATAAGACGTTGGTGAGACTGCATTTAGAATATTGTGTTCAGTTCTGGACACCATGTTATAGGAATGTTATAGGAAATATATTGTCAAGTTTGAAAGGGTTTAGAAAAGATTTACGAGGATGTTGCCAAGACTAGAGGGTGTGAGCATCATGGAGAGGTTGAGTAGGCTGGGTCTCTATTCCATGGAGCACAGGAGGATGAGGGGAGATCTTATAGAGGTGTACAAAATCATGAGAGGAATAGATCGGGTAGACGCACAGAGTCGTTTACCCAGAGTTGGGGAATCGAGGACCAGAGGACATAGGTTCAAGGTGAAGCAGAAAAGATTTAATAGGAATCAGATGGGTAAATTTTACACACAGAGGTTGGTGGGTGTATGGAACAAGCTGCCAGATGAGGTAGTCAAAGCTGGGACTATCCCATCGTTTAAGAAACAGTTGGACAGGTACATGGATAGGACAGGTTTGGAGGGTTATGGGCCAAGCACAGGCCAGTGGGTCTAGGGTAGCTGGGACATTGTTGAATGGTGTGGGTGAGTTGGGCTGATGGGCCTGTTTCCACACTGTATGACTCCATGATTCTATGACTATGAGTTGCTCACTGCACGATGACCTGCCCTTGGTCATGGCATCTGTATCGGGGTTATTTTCTGGTTAAAGGCCTGGGTAGAGTGGATGTGGAGGGATAGGATGCTTGCACTTGTGGGAGAATCTAGGACCAGAAGCCATAGTCTCAGAATTAACGGACATACCTTTAGAAAGGTGGAATGTCTTTAGTCAGAGGGTGGAAAATCTGCGGAATTCATTGCCACTGACAGTTGTGGAGGCCAAGTCAATGGATGTTTTATAAGGCGGAGATTGACAGTTTCTTGATTAGTATGGATGTCAGGGGTTATGGGGGGAAGGCAGGAGAATGGGGTTCTGAGGGAAAGATAGGTCAGCAATGATTGAATGGTGGAGTAGACTTCATGGGCAAAATGGCCTAATTCCGTTCCTATAACTTATGAACTAATGAAGTTCTAGTGTGAACCTCTCAGGAAGACAATTGCGGAGAATAGGCAGTAATAACTCCCCTGTAAATCAAAAGAGGTGATGAAAAGCTTCTGTTGGAGATGGTCAATGTCTGACATGTTAGTGGCACAAATGCGACTTGCCACTGGAGGTGGCACAGCGGTAGAGCTACTGCCTTATAGCTCCAGAGATCCGGGTTCGATCCTGACTAAGGGCGCTGTCTGTACGAAGTTTGTACGTTCTCCCCGTGACCGTGTGGGTTTTCCCCATGTGCTCCGGTTTCCTCCCACATTCCAAGACATGAGAGATTGTATGTTAATTGGGTTTGGTAAGTTGTAAAATTGTCACTAGCGTGTGTCGGATAGTGTGCGGGGTGATCGCAGGTCGGAGCAGACTCGGTGGGTCCAAAGGGCCCGTTTCTGCGCTCTAAGTTTAAAGTATAAAATGTTCTTAAGAAGGGTCCTGACTCGAAACATCACCAATCCACCTTCTCCCAAGATGCTGCCTGAGCTGCTGAGTTATTCATGCACTTTGGGTCCTTTTTTGTAAACCAGCATCTGCAGTTCCTATCCCTACAAGTATAAAATGTTGGTCCATTGCTACCAAGTATACAGTCAATGGGAAAAAAAAACATCAGAAAGGGGAATCTAAAGGTGTTGCTAAATCACAGGTAACGATGTTGCTTAACCCTTTGTCAGTCGGTATCATGAAGCCAACATGTTATCTATCTATCTATCTATCATAAATGAGTCGATCCGTGCCTGAGTTATGTCTCACAGTATTGCCACTATTGTGATGCGATTTCCTGTGTACAATAGTCTCTAGCAATTCCCTTAACTACATGGATTGCCCTTGAATTGTTTTGATAACAGATGTTTCCTGACAAATAGCAGAAGAATTTCTATATAGAAAATCATTGTCCCTGGCACAAAAGAAAACCTTTGACTAGTGCTGTGAAAATATTAGCTTAATTCCTGACCTTGAAAAATCGATATTCAGGCAAAGTAACACTAACCTTGATTGGTGTCATATTAAAATAGGGCTTTATCTTTCTGGTATCTTTCCCCTGAAAACATCTTTGTAACTCCAATGGTGATAATTATTGGACATTTGATTAAAGGTTATCCGTGTCACCTCCATGTTCTTGGAATACACTTGATTGAGTTACCAGCTGTCCTTGCAGAAGGGACATCACGCTGTTTGGGAATGAATAATTCCAGTGCAATTTTACATCTTCTTCGAATCTGATTCACTCATACACTTCAAATAAAGTCTTTGAGTGGAGAATATTAAGTTAAATTAAGTTGTTAAGTCAAGCATCATTAAGGGCCTGTCCCACTTAGCTATTTTTAGGTGACTGCCGGCGACTGTCATAGTCGTAGCAGGTCGTCGAAAAAACAACGACTGGGCCCCCCCTTCGACATAAAATTTGAAATATAATCATAACTTTCACAACAACAAAAAAACGAAGACACACCGGCGACAACCTACGTTAGCCTGGCGACAACTACGACAGCACCTACGTCAGGATAAGTCAAGCTATGCTCATTGGCGTCAAACCCACTGTCACCGACTGTCTCTGAAAAATTTTCAACATGTTGAAAACCCAGCGGCGACCAGAAAGACGCTACGGCTCTTTGGGCGACTGAGGAGAGAGACTACTCACGTCCATACAGGCGACACCCCAGCGACCATGTGGCGATAACCTAGTTGCCTGGAGTCGCCTAAAATAGCCTAAGTGGGACAGGCCCTTTAGTCAGGATCTTGGGTTCTTGGTTTCTCTGTCTCTGGCGCTGTAAGGTAGTGCTCTACCGCTGCACACCGTGCTGTCCTTTAAAGAAACAGTATTCCCCTGGTGAGCGGGATAGAAACATAGAAAATAGGTGCAGGAGGAGGCCATTCGGCCCTTCGAGCCAGCACCGCCATTCAATATGATCATGGCTGATCGTCCGCTATCAATAACCTTCTCCCCATATCCCTTGACTCCACTAGACCCTAGAGCTCTATCCAACTCTCTCTTAAATCCATCCAGTGATTTGGCCTCCACTGCCCTCTGTGGCAGGGAATTCCATAAATTCACAACTCTCTGGGTAAAAAAGCTTTTTCACAGCTGTCTTAAATGACCTCCCCTTTATTCTAAGACTGTGGCCTCTGGTTCTGGACTCACCCAACATTGGCGACATTTTTCCTGCATCTAGCTTGTCCAGTCCTTTTATAAATGTATATGTTTCTATAAGATCCCCCCCCCCCTCATCCTTCTAAACTCCAGTGAATACAAGCCTTGTCTTTTCAATCTTTCCTCATATGACAATCCCGCAATCCCAGGGATCAATCTCGTGAACCTACGCTGCACTGCCTCAATCACAAGGATGTCCTTCCTCAAATTTGGAGATCAAAACTGTACACAATACTCCAGATGTGGTCTTACTAGAGCCCTATACAACTGCAGAAGAACCTCTTTACTCCTGTACTGAAATCCTCTGTTATGAAGGCCAACATTCCATTAGCTTTCTTCACTGCCTGCTGTACCTGCACGCCAACTTTCAGTGACCGGTGTACAAGGACACCCAGGTCTCGCTGTACCTCCCCCTTAACCTAACCTAACCCCATTGCTGCCCCCTTGTTTTTGCCGCCAAAGTGGATAACCTCACAATTATCTATATTATACTGCATCTGCCATGCATCTGCCACTCACTCAACCTGTCCAGGTCACCCTGCAACCTCCTAACATCCTCTTCACAGTTCACACTGCCACCCAGCTTTGTGTCATCCGCAAACTTGCTAGTGTTGCTCCTAATTCCCTCTTCCAAATCATTTATATAGATGGTAAACAATTGCGGCCACAACACCGAGCCTTGTGGCACTCTACTCGCCACTGCCTGCCATTCTGAAAAGGACCCGTTCACTCCTACTCTTTGCTTCCAGTCTGCCAACCAATTTTCTATCCATGTCAACATCCCTACCCCCAATACCATGTGCTCTAATTTTAGTCACCAGTCTCCCGTGCGGGACCTTATCAAAGGCTTTCTGAAAGTCTAGATACACTACATCCACTGGCACCCCTTCATCCATTTTACTTGTCACATCCTCAAAAAATTCCAGATGATTAGTCAAGCATAATTTCCCTTTCATAAATCCATGTTGACTGCTATCCAAATGCTCCATTATTACCTCTTTAATAATTGACTCCAGCATCTTTCCCACCACTGAAGTCAGGCTAACTGGTCTGTAATTCCCCGTTTTCTCACTCGCTCCTTTCTTGAAAAGTGGGATAACATTAGCTATCCTCCAATCCACAGGAACTGATCCTGAATCTATTGAACATTGGAAAATGATCACCAATGTGTCCACTATTTCTAGAGCCACCTCCCTGAGGACCCTGGGATGCAGACCATCAGGCCCAGGGGATTTACCATCCTTCAGTCCCATTAGCCTACCCAATACTATTTCTCGCCTAATGAAAATTTCTTTCAGTTCCTCTATCCCCTTAAATCCTGTGTCCTCCAGTACATCTGGGAGATTATTTGTGTTTTCCTTAGTGAAGACGGATCCGAAGTACCTATTCAACTCTTCTGCCATTTCCTTGTTGCCCATAATTATTCACCCTTGTCTGCCTTCAAGGGACCCACATTTGACTTTGCTACTCTTTTTCCCTTAACATATCTAAAGAAGCTTTTACTGTCCCTCTTTATATTCCTGACCAGCTTCCCCTCGTACTTTTCAGCCCGTATTGCCCGTTTTGTTTTCGTCTGTTGTCCTATGAAAGTTTCCCAATCCTCCGGCTTCCGGCTACTCTTTGCTGTGTTATACATCTTTTCTTTTAGTTTTATTCTATCCCTAACTTCTCTTGTCAGCCACGGTTGCCTCCTACACCCCTTGGAATCTTTCTTCCTTTTTGGAATGAAATGATCCTGTGTCTTCCGGATTATGCCCAGAAATTCCTGCCATTGCTGTTCCATCGTCATTCCTGCTAGGATCCCTTTCCAGTCTACTTTGGCCAGCTCCCTTCTCATGCCTTCATGGTCCCCTTTGTTCAACTACATCACTGCCACTTCCCAGGACAGAAAGGACAGTACGGGGAATGGGAAGGGGAGTTAAAGTGTTTGGCAACCGGACGATCCATCTGTTGGTGGCTGCATTCATATTCTGCACAAACTAAACTCGGGTAAATTACAACTAAAATAAGTCTCCTCCATTGACTCAACGTTTGCAAGAGGACAAAGAGGACATAGCCAGGATTCATGTTAAAACGTTTGCTCTTGAAATAAATAGCTGCACGGAAGAAGTAGTTTTCAATATAACCGTTAATTGCAACCCAACCATGACCTGAGGAAGGTGATAAGTCATATTTTGTAATGGATTAGGAACATTAGCAATATTACGTACCAACGCTAAAAAAAATAATGGAAGCAATGCTGCTTCTAATTTTGCTGGAAAGTTTGTGTTACCTAATTAGTTGTTATTCATGTCTGCTGCTACCCTTAAACAATGCTGCATGCTGGTTGCAATATAATTAATCAGATTTAGCTAGCATTTAACCTAGAAATAACAATTGAACAGTAGATGCTGGTCATATCGCCGCCTGGTTTTTCTTTGTTGCTTTACATAATGCGGAGCAATTATTTCAGAAAGTAACCTTCAATTTCTGTTTCGATTTAGAGCTTAGTTTAGTTTAGTTTAGTTTGAGAGATACAGTGTGGAAACAGGCCCTTCGGCCCACGAGTACGTGCCGACCAGCACATTAACACTATTCCACACACACTAGGGACAATTAACCTACACCAAGCCAATAGGCCTACAAACCTTGGCGTCCTTGGAGTGTGGGAGGAAGCCAAAGATCTCGGAGAAAACCCACACGGTCACAGGGAGAACGAACAAACTCCATACAGGCAGCAGCCATAGTCGGGATCAAGCCCGGGTCTCTGGCGCTGCAAGCGCTGTAAGGCAGCAACTCTACCGTTGCACCACCAGGCTCCCGGAGCTCTAAAGTGGACATAGATTTTTTAAATTACATTTAAATTTGAAACTTTCATTTTACATTTAAAATTAAAACTTTCTTCCATGCCACTTTAATGGTTCTTTGAAGGAGGATTTTGGACTTTTTGACAGAGACAGTTTGTTGCATGTTCTAGATGGGAAGTAATTTCATCTTTTTGGACATAAATTATGATGGGGAGAGGATGGTGGTAAGGAGATATTGGTTAACATGAGGTATATAAAGCAATGGATTCAAATTTCAAGATAGTGCAACATGATGGCGCAGAGGCAGAGTTGCTGCCACAACAGTGCCAGAGGCCCAGGTTTGATCCTGACTATGGGTGCTGTTTGTACATTCTCCCCTGTGACCATGTGAGTTTTCTCAGATGCTCTGGTTTCCTCTCACACTCCAAATACGTGCAAGTTTGGAGGTTAATTTGCTTCTGTAAATTGTGAATTGTCCCTAGTGCGTGTAGGATGGTGTTAGTGTGTGGGGATCGCTGGTCTGTGAGGCACAGGTTTTAGGTTAATTGGCTTCTGTAAATTATCCCTAGTGCGTGGGATAGAAGTGGAAGGTGCATGATTGTTGGTCTCGGTGCGAACTCGGCGGGCCGAATGGCCTGTTTCTACGCTGTTTCTATAACCTAAAACTAAAATAAATAAACTAAATTAGCAGGGCAGACGGTTCATAGAAGTAACAGGGTGTCTAATTATGAAATACCAAGAAAGAAAAGGCTCATTGTGCTGTGATGCAAATGAAACAAAATCACTGGTAAGATGAATTGATTTGTATTGAAATATTAATCGAAAAAGGGCCTTTGGTTGATGCCAGTTCGGCCAAGACAGATGAATATGATAGATGTTATGGCTTAAATTCCTTTGGGAAAAGCAGACATTGTAACTTGCCGTTCATTTCAAGGGCAGCATTAGATGTACAAAGAATAAAGTAAGGTATGAAATACAGAGGATTGTGGATTTTTTTTTTCTCTGCTATTGATGTGCTGCAAGAACACGCTGTTGTAATGTCAAGGAACATGATCACAGCTTCGAAAGCCAAGGGAATGGAGGAGAAAGAAGAAGGTGAGACACAAGGAGTTATATTTGGCTTCAGATTCTGCCACACACATTTTACTTTTCAAATTTGGGAACGTTGAAGGAAACTTCAAATTCCTAGGAGTCAATATCACCAACAACTTCTCCTGGACCACCCATATTGAAGCAACGACCAAGAAAGCTCACCAATGCCTATACTTCCTCAGAAGACTTAAGCCCCTGTCCCACTTTCCCGAGTTACTCAGGGGTTCTCATGGGTTTTCCCCTTAATTCAAACTTGGAGAATGTCCGTAGCGAGGCCGTAGGAGTCCGTAGATATTTCGTAGCGGCTCGTAAGTCGGGACGTTTTTTCAGCATGTTGAAAAATGTCCACGAGTAAAAGAAAAATAGCCCCGAGTTCCTACGGGTAGCATCTACAAGTTTGAATCAAGGGGAAAACCCGGGAGAATTCGTGAGTAACTCAGGAAAGTGGGACAGGCTTTAAGAAGTTTGGCATGTCCCCTGCAACTCTCACCAACTTACACTGATGCAACATAGAAAGCATTTTATCAGGGTGCATCACAGATTGGTTTGGGAGCAGCTCCATCCAAGACTGCAAGAAAATGCAGGGATTTGTGGACGCAACCCAGACAATCGCACAAACCAACCTCCCTTCTATTGATCTGATCCCTGACCAGTCTGAAGAAGGGTCTCGACCCGAAACGTCGCCTATCTCCTTCGCTCCTTAGATGCTGCTGCACCCGCTGAGTTTCTCCAGCATTTTGTGTAACCCTCCCTTCTATTGACTTCATTTATTTCTTGGCAAAGCCAGCAGCACAATCGAGGATGAGTCACACCCTGGCCACTCCCTCTTCTCCCCTCTCCCATCGGGCAAAAGGCATAGAAGTGTGAAAACGCACACCTCCAGATTCAGGGACAGATTCTTCCCAGCTGTTATCAGGCAATTCAATCGTCCCACCACGACCAGAGAGAAGTGCTGAACTACTATATTTTTCTTTGATGACCATCGGACTATCCGTGATCGGGCTTTGCTGGTTTTACCTTGCACTAAATGTTATTCCCTTATCATGTATCTATACCGTGTAAATGTAACTAAACTCAATTAAACAGGGATCGTTGATCGGTGCGGACATAGTGGGCCGAAGGGCCTGTTTCCACGATGTATCTCCAAACTAAACTAAACCAAGTCAGCCGTGAGCTTCCACATTGGAAGTGCACAACCTGCTGCCATTTACATCTCAGGGTTGTTACACACAACCCTGAGAATGTGGCTCCTTTTCAGATATTGATTAATGGTTTCACCGCAATTTACTCCACCATTGCCAAGGGTAAGGACACAGAGTGGACACCTGTAAAGCTAATGATTCAATAATATTTGAACTTTCCTTTTTTGACTTCGATTTCACAACAATAAAATCTGGATTCTTTGTGGAATTAAGATTGGAGTTTAGCTTGGAGCTTGCAGACAGAGAGGAAACCCATAACTTTGGCTTCTAATTAATATTCTTGCTTGTTTCAGTGGTTGACACTTTTAGTTTAGTTTAGTTTAGAGATACAGTGTTGAAACAGGCCCTTCGGCCTACCCTCCGTGCCGACCAGCGATCACCATACACCAGCACCATCCTACACACCAGGGATAATTTACAATGTAACCAAAGACAATTAACCTACAAACCTGCACGTCTTTGGAGTGTGGGAGGAAACCGGAACACCTGGAGAAAACCCACGCAGTCATGGGGAGAACGTACAAACTCCGTACAGGCACAAACTCCGTACAGGCTCCGGTTAAGTGGTACGGTAAATACATATGGAAATACATTTCAGTGAAAAGGCTGTGAAAAATGCCAAGATCCAAGCAATGCCAGAATATCTATCATAGATAACAACACACAAAATAAAAACTTTAAAATAAAATCCATCCAAAGTCATGTTCAACTAAGATTACCTATACAGTGTATTGGAATTTCATCATACCTTATCCTCTGTTTGGTGGCATTAATCTCATTTCAGAAGTTATTTTTCCTTCAGTCTATTTATTTGAATAAGCAATGTTTACAATTCAGCCAAGTGGCAAATTGATAGGACAGTAATGAATAAAAGACGGGCTAATTTTGCACCTACTATTCCGTCTCTTGGGCTGGTATTTGAAACAGACAGGTTATTCCCAGCCTGCACCCACCACAGGCCCATAATATGTAATGCTTTGTCTTTTTAGAGTCATTGAGTCATCGAGTGATACAGTGTGGAAATAGGCCCTTCGGCCCAACTTACCCACACTGGCCAATATGCCTATGTCCCAACTACACTAGTCTCACTTCCCCACGTTTGGTCCATATCCCTCCAAACCTGTCCTATGCATGTATCTGTCAAACTATTTCTTAAACATCGGTATAGTCCCAGCCTCAACTACGCCAATATAGCAGCTCGTTCCGTACACCCACCACCCTCTGTGTAAAAATGTTACCCCACCGATTCCTATTAAATTGTTTCCCCTTCACCTTAAACCTATGTCCTCTGGTCCTTGATTCACCTACTCTGGGCAGGAAACTCTGTGCATCTACCCGATCTATTCCTCTCATGATTTTATACACCTTTATAAGATCATCCATCATCCTCCTGCGCTCCAGGGAATAGAGTCCCAGCCGACTCAACCCCTCCCGAAAGCTCAGACCCTCTGGTCCTGGCAACATCCTCGCAAGTTAAGTAAGTAATGAATTTGTTACTCAAATTATTTATTTTCTCCCTGCATTCCTGCATAGCTTCAATTCACATTCATTCCTCGTGTTTTATCGCCACGTTTTCTTTCCCTATTTCTGACGGTTCTTATTGTTAATGCCACATTGAAATGACAGCCTTTTTCTTGAACAGATATTATTGCAGAGAATATAAAAACAAAGCATAGCTTCTGGAATTAAAACAGAAAACTGGGGTGGCACAGTGGTGCAGCTGAAGAGTTGCGGCCTTGCAACGCCAGGGACCCGGGTTTAATCCACACTCCAAAGACGTCCAGGTTTGTAGGTTAAATGGCTTTGGTAAAAAAAAATTGTAAATCATTCCTAGTGTGTGTGGGATAGTGCTAGTGCATGGGGTGATCGCTGGTAGGCACGGACTCGGTAGGCCGGGGGACCTGTTTCCACGCAGTATCTCTAAAATAAACTGAACTAAACAACACAGTACCTGAAACAATTCAGATCAAGACTGACACTGCAGTGCAGCTGGCAGAGCTGCTGCCTCACAGCGCCAGAGACCCAGTTTCTATCCCGCACTCAAGTCCTTTCTGTGTGGAGTTTGCATGATCTTCATTCAACTACCAGGGATTTTGTCCTGATACTACTACCTTGTCCTCCCACAGCCCAAAGACGGGCGGGTCTGCAGGTTAATTGGCCTCTGTAAAATTACACCAAATGTGTAGGGAGTGGATGAGAAAGTGGGATAGCACGGAACTAGTGTGAACGGGTTGATTGATGGTCAGCTTGGACCCGGGGTGGGTGAAGGGCCTGTTTCCCTGCTTTATCTCTAAAACTTTAAACTTGCAAATCCAATTGATGTCAATCCAATCACTGTATGGCATGTTGTCACGTGTGTGGAGCACCAAGGCAAATTCCTTGTCTGTGAATACTTGGCCAATAAACTTAGCAATTCATTCATTCAAATGCTGGATGGATACTTGCAAGCCCAATTTCAAATTCCAATGAAAGGAAATAAAATTATGCTTAAGCAAATATTTCAACTTCTGTCACTTATCTCACTTTATGCATCGGTATCAACACATTATAGTCACTAAACCCAATAACATTAATGTTCCATGAAAAATCCTCCAGATTCGGATCTCAAATTGCCCCTATCATTAACAGCAAAACACATCAGCACTACAGGACAGAGGTGTAAAAGGTTCCACCACATTTCACGCTTCCTTAAAATCCTACCGAGAATACTGTTCCTGAAGACTATTTCCATGCCGTAGAAGATCTTTATTAAAATGTACCTGCTAATTCTAATTTAACCAAGATTTAACTTACAAATTTAAAAAAAAAAAACTTTTTTCAATTTAATTTAGAGGCGGTGTGGAAACAGGCCCTTCGGCCCACAGGGTCCACGCCGACCATCGATTACTCGTTCACATTCGCTGTATGTTATCCCACTCCAGATACTTTGGGCAGGTGTCGTACCTTTGGGATATGGGTGGAAAGCAAAGCACCCAGAGGAAACCCAAGGGGAGAATGTGCAAACTCCACACAGACAGCAGCCAAGGTCAGGATCGAACCTCGGTCTCTGGCACTGTGTGGCAGGAATTCTAACAGCCACCATTTGATACATTTCAAAGTTAGGTGAATAATAAGCGGAAACAAAGAAATGCAGATAATGGTTTGTACCAAAGACACAAAATGCTCGAGTAATTCAGTAGGTCAGGCAGCTTCTCTGGAGAAAATAGAATGGGTGACATTTTGGGTCGAGACCCTTCTTCAGACTCTGAATTGTCTCTGCTGGTCAGGATCCTTCACTGCTGCCCAGCAAACAATCTGCAGTCTTGTGTAGGAAGGAAGTGCAGATACTGCTTTACACCGAAGATAGACACAAACTGCTGGAGGGTGCCATGGCGCTAGAGTTGCTGCCTTACAGTGCCAGAGACCCGGGTTCGATCCTGAGTATGGGTGCTGTCTGACGAAGTTTGTACGTTCTCCCTGTGACCCAGTGGGTTTTCCCCGGGTGCTCCTGTTTCTTCCAACACTTTAAAGATGCACAGGTTTGTAGGTTAACTGGCTTGGTAGGATAGTGTGAGTGGGGATCGCTGGTCGGCGTGGACTTGGTGGGCCGAAGGGCCTGTTTCCTCGCTGTATCTCTAAACTAAACTAAACTAATCTCAGCAGGTCATGCAGCATCTCTGGAGGAAGGAATTAGCAATGGTTCGGGTCGACACCTCATCCTTTTTCACCAGAGATGCTGCCTGACCCGCTGATTGACACCGGCACTTTGTGTCTATCTCCAGTGAATTATGATTTTGGGATCCGTGCCATTATGTACTGTTATTAAAATGAGACACTTGAGCATATTGCACAATGCCCTCCAAATGTGGATCACTGTAGCAATCTACAGAGTGTCCTTATTATTGCATTCCTTTTCATAGCCTCCTGCCTGACTGTGGAACAACTATGATATGTCATCCGAGCATTTGAGGCAATGATGGAAATGTGTATGTGAGCAGAGAAGCTGTCAGGATACAGCCATTCTACTATCCATCAGCCTTAAATCCTGCTTCTACATAGATGCATACAGGTTGGGACATCGAATGCCTTGGACAAATGATTGAATAGATTCTTTTATTCTTTGACATCAGAGAGATCTAATACTGACGAATATTTTCACACTGCAGTCTATTAAATTCTGATTAGTTCAGAGTCGTGAATGAGATGAGTGTCATATCGCCAGTTTGTGCATGCGTCTCATCTCCATATCAAAAATTGCAACCAGCCTCTTTTTAAAACATTTTGATGAAAATAACTGTGATTTCACATAGCCTTTCACATCTATTTAAAAAAAAAGCAGCCTGCATTGCAAGGGCTTTTCTGATGTAGCCAATTTCCGTTTCCCTGGTTGATTTACAAGAATATCTAGTTAAAATCAGGAGGCAAGCATTTCTGAAGTTTGAGATCGTCCAGATATTTATTTGAAATATGTTTTGCCTTCAAAGAGTGATTGATAAACAATTCTTTGAAAAATATTTTTCCTTTAATTGTTCTCTCAAACTATTGAAATGCTTTCCTTTCAATAAAAGAGAGAAATAACAATTTAAATATAACCATAAAACTCACAAATCTTTTGACAATATCACTGCTCTCAACATCAATATAATTAGTATGAACTTAAATATTCAAATACACTTGCTTGTTTTGAAACTCACAGCAATGTTCTAAAAAAATATTTTTTTCTCCACATCTCACATGTATCAAGACACCGAGAGAAAACAAATGCTTAACTGCACACTAGTGTATTTTCTTAAAGGACCCTACTGCCAAACATGGAGATAATGAATATCATTGCCAAGCCCTGTTGAAACAATACATCTAAAGATCGTACTTCATATGTTGTCGGAACAGAATTGGGCCATCAAGTCTACTCCGCCATTCAATCATGGCTGATCTATCGTTTCCTCTCAACCCCATTCTTCTGCCTTCTCCCCTTAACCCCTGACACCCTTACCAATCAAGAATCTATCATTGTTCACATGAAAAATATCCGTTGACTTCCATAATCAACCGCGGATAGGATGGGTTTCTTGTGAATACTAAAACTATTAAAACTGGGGAAATTATCGGTTTCTTCAAAGTAGTGGAGCCATTTTGAAACCAAGGCCTGAATTTCGGGAGGGGCTGGACAACCTAATACCTACTCTATTGTCCTCTGAACGAAAGGTTGAAAGTTGAGCCTTCCTGACATTTGAATGAAGGGCTACTCTTCCATAACTGTCAGGCTTTGGACAGCTCATCAACCTGCTATGAGCATCTTTATGATGTGACACCCAGGCCTTTTAAAGCAGGGGCACATTTCTTGAGGCCTTCAGTGGATGATAGCAGGCCAAAAAATAATGAGACATTTTTCTCCAGTAGATTGCCATTATGAAGTAGACATGGACTGTACTGATTGATAAAGTGGCAGGAAAACAAATCCAGGGCAAAAATCTAAAAGGGCCACTTTTCAACATAATTGTAAAAGGGCCAAGAGTGTTGTAAAAACAAGCCTGAAGGCTTTGTGTCTCAATGCGAGGAGCATTCGTAATAAGGTGGATGAGTTGAATGTGCAGATAGATATTAATAATTATGATATAGTTGGGATCACGGACACATGGCTCCAGGGTGACCAAGGCTGGGAGCTGAACATCCAGGGATATTCAATATTCAGGAAGGATAGACAGAGAGGAAAAGGAGGTGGGGTAGCGTTGCTGGTTAGAGAGGAGATTAACGCAATAAAAAGAAATGACATTAGCTTGGAGGATGTGGAATCGATATGGGTGGAGCTGCGAAACACTAAGGGGCAGAAAACGCTAGTGGGTGTTGTGTACAGGCCACCTAACAGTAGTAGTGGAGTTGGGGATGGCATCAAACAGGAAATTAGAAATGCGTGCAACGAAGGTAAAACCGTTATAATGGGTGACTTCAATCTACATATAGATTGGGTGAATCAAATTGGCAGGGGTGCTGAGGAAGAGGATTTCTTGGAATGTATGCGGGATAGTTTTCTAAACCAACATGTGGAGGAACCAACGAGAGAGGGTGCTATTCTAGACTGGATATTGAGTAATGAGGAAGGGTTAGTTAGCAGCCTTGTTGTACGTGGCCCCTTGGGCAAGAGTGACCATAATATGGTTGAGTTCTTCATTAGGATGGAGAGTGACATTGTTAATTCAGAAACACGGGTCCTGAACTTAAAGAAAGGTAACTTTGAGGGTATGAGACGTGAATTGGCCAAGATGGACTGGCAATTGATTCTTGAAGGGTTGACGGTGGATATGCAATGGAAGGCATTTAAAGACTGCATGGATGAACTACAACAATTGTTCATCCCAGTATGGCAAAAGAATAAATCAGGGAAGTGGCGCATCCGTGGATAACGAGGGAAATCAGGGATAGTATCAAAGAAAAAGATGAAGCGTACAAATTAGCCAGAAAAAGCAGCCTACCAGGGGACTGGGAGAAATTCAGAGACCAACAGAGGAGGACAAAGGGCTTAATTAGGAAAGGGAAAATGGAGTATGAAAGAAAACTGGCAGGAAACATAAAAACTGACTGCAAAAGTTTTTATCGATATGTGAAGCGCAAAAGATTAGTTAAAACAAATGTAGGTCCCTTGCAGTCAGAAACGGGTGAATTGATCATGGGGAACAAGGACATGGCAGACCAATTGAATAACTACTTTGGTTTTGTCTTCACTAAGGAAGACATAAATAATTTGCCGGAAATAGCAGGGGATCGCGGGTCAAATGAGATGGAGGAAATGAGTGAAATCCAGGTTAGCCGGAAAGTGGTGTTGGGTAAATTGAATGGATTAAAGGCCGATAAATCCCAAGGGCCAAATAGGCTGCATCCCAGGGTACTTAAGGAAGTAGCCCCAGAAATAGCAGATGCCTTAGTGATAATTTTTCAAAACTCTTTAGATTCTGGAGTAGTTCATGAGGATTGGAGGGTAGCTAATGTAACCCCACTTTTTAAAAAGGGAGGGAGAGAGAAAACGGGGAATTACAGACCAGCTAGTCTAACATCGGTAGTGGGGAAACTGCTAGAGTCAATTATTAAAGATCGGATAGCAGCGCATTTGGAAAGTGTTGAAATCATTGGACAAAGTCAGCATGGATTTACGAAGGGTAAATAATGTCTGACGAATCTTATTGAATTTTTTGAGGATGTAACTAGTAGAGTGGATAAGGGAGAAGCAGTGGATGTGTTGTATCTGGACTTTCAGAAGGCTTTCGACAAGGTCCCACACAAGAGATTGGTATTGATGTGGATAGAGAACTGGCTGGCAGACAGGAAGCAAAGAGTAGGAGTGAACGGGTCCTTTTCAGGATGGCAGACAGTGACTAGTGGGGTGCCGCAAGGCTCAGTGCTGGGACCCCAGCTATTTACAATATACATTAATGATTTGGATGAGGGAATTAAATGCAACATCTCGAAGTTTGCGGATGACACGAAGCTGGGGGGCAGTGTTAGCTGTGAGGAGGATGCTAGGAGGCTGCAGGATGACTTGGATAGACTGGGTGAGTGGGCAAATACATGGCAGATGCAGTATAATGTGGATAAATGTGAGGTTATCCACTTTGGTGGCAAAAACAGGAAGGTAGACTATTATTTGAATGGTGACCGATTAGGAAAAGGGGAGATGCAGCGAGACCTGGGTGTCATGGTACACCAGTCATTGAAAGTAGGCATGCAGGTGCAGCAGGCTGTGAAGAGAGCGAATGGTATGTTGGCATTCATAGCAAAAGGATTTGAGTACATGAGCAGGGAGGTTCTACTGCAGTTGTACAGGGTCTTGGTGAGGCCACACCTGGAGTATTGCGTACAGTTTTGGTCTCCTAATCTGAGGAAAGACATTCTTGCCAGAGAGGGAGCACAGAGAAGGTTCACCAGACTGATTCCTGGGATGGCACGACTTCCATATGAAGAAAGATTGGATAGACTTGGCTTGTACTCGCTGGAATTTAGAAGATTGAGGGGTGATCTCATAGAGACTTACAAAATTCTTAAGGGGTTGGACAGGCTAGATGCAGGAAGATTGTTCCCGATGTTGGGAAAGTCCAGGACAAGGGGTCACAGTTTAAGGATAAGGGAAAATCTTTTAGGACCGAGATGAGAAAATCGTTTTTCACACAGAGAGTGGTGAATCTGTGGAATTCTCAGTCACAGAAGGTAGTTGAGGCCAGTTCGTTGGCCATATTTAAGAGGGAGTTGGATGTGGCCCTTGTGGCTGAAGGGATCAGGGGGTATGGAGAGAAGGCAGGTACAGGATACTGAGTTGGATGATCAGCCATGATCATATTGAATGGCAGTGCAGGCTCGAAGGGCCGAATGGCCTACTCCTGCACCTAATTTCTATGTTTCTATGTTTCTATACTGACTAACCAACATCAGTCTCAAGCCTTGGAATCAATGCAGTAAAATGAACTCGACACACTCTGCTATAAAAGCAGCAATGTTAAATAAAATTCTTCCTTTCCTTCAAGAGATCTACACACTCCAACATACACCTCTTACCCACCTCATCACATTCAATAAATCAATGTATTTATTTCCTTTCCAATTATGTACAATATCTTGGAAAAACAATATCCATTATCTCAACGTTTTGTTGCATGACTATTGTTTAATTTAGCTTAGTTTAGTTTAGAGATACAGCGCGGAAACAGGCCCTTCCACCCACCGGGTCCGCACCGACCAGAGATCCTTGCACATTAACACTATCCGACAGACACGGGACCATTTTCACTTATACCAAGCCAATGAACCT
Source organism: Okamejei kenojei (assembly GCA_035221665.1). Classification (NCBI taxonomy): domain Eukaryota; kingdom Metazoa; phylum Chordata; class Chondrichthyes; order Rajiformes; family Rajidae; genus Okamejei; species Okamejei kenojei. The sequence goes on along the minus strand of CM069143.1, from coordinate 58,635,479 downwards.
ACAAACCTGTACGTCTTTGGAATGTGGGAGGAAACCGAAGGTCTCGGAAGAAACCCACCCAGGTCATGGGGAGAACGTACAAACTCCGTACTGACAAGTACCCAAAGTCAGGATTGAACCCGGGCCTCTGGCCCTGAAAGGCAGCAACTCTACCGCTGTGTTAACATGCCCACCTAACACATTGATATAATATTTTACAAAATATTAACTTTCCTCTAAATTTTAATCAGGATTTTTGATGATTTGAAAGGAACAATTAGGTTGCATCAGCTTACCATCTGGATGTTTTTATGTGGATAAAAGAAACATGTTTTAAGATCGGGAAGAAGAGGAAGCAGGTTCCCTAACATGAGTTCAGAGAATTGGGAAGGAGACTGAAAGGTGTTCTAGTGCCATTGGACCGTTGGACTAGTACTGTTGTTCTAGTGCCGTTGGGTTCCTCTCAGAGGCCCTGATCCCTGTTAGGATGTTCTCGAAAGGCGCTGGAACGAAGGGTGCCGGAAAATCGATGGTGGGCCCGTACCATTAATTATTTAAATGTGATGCATTCACAACTATTGCATTGTGTCCACTCTGCCCTCCAAACTGCAGAAAGAGTGTTGGAGAAGGTGCTCAATAAATTGAGGCCCTGTCACACTTTCCCGAGTTACTCACGAATTCTCCCGCGTTTTCCCCATGATTCAAACTCGGAGAATTGCGGTAATAGCCAGCTGTAGGTACCCGGGGCTATTTTTGTTTTACTCGTGGACATTTTTCAACATGCTGAATAAACGTCCCGACTTACCTGATGCCCGAGTACCTACGGCTGGCATTACGAGCCGCTACGAAATATCTACGGACTTCTACGGCCTCGCTACAGACTCCTACGGACTCGCTGCAGACATTCTCCGAGTTTGAATCAAGAGGAAAATTGGGGAAAATTTGTGAGTAACTCGGGAAAGTGGGACAGCCCTTTAACTGGAATGATTCTTGGGACAAACAACTTGTGTTATGGGGAAAGGCTGGAGAAGTGGGGATTGATTTCCCTGGAGCTGAGATGACTGAAAGGCAATAACTTTTTGTGTGAATTCAGAAAATAAGATATTTTCAGATTCAAGGGTATTGAGAAAGGCCAAGATCAGATCAATCATGACATTAAATAGCCAGGCAGGTTTTGATGCCACCTGCTCCAATTTTATTTGTGTGGTTAATTCACAGTAGCTTCTCAGGCTTCATTCCAAGGTTAATTCCCGGGATGGCGGGACTGTCATATGCTGAGAGAATGGAGCAGCTGGGCTTGTACACTCTGGACTTTAGAAGGATGAGAGGGATTCTCATTGAAACATGTCAGATTGTTAAGGGTTTGGACACACTAGAGGCAGGAAACATGTTCCCGATGTTGGGGGTGTCCAAATCCAGGGGCCACAGTTTAAGAATAAGGAGTAAGCCATTTAGAACGGAGATGAGGAAGGCAAGAAGGCGGTGGAGGCAGGTTCTCTGGATGCTTTCAAGTGAGAGCTAGATAGGGCTCTTAAAATAGTGGAGTCAGGGGATATGAGGAGAAGGCAGGAACAGGGTACTGATTGGGGATGATCATCCATGATCACATTGAATGGCGGTGCTGGCTTGAAGGGCCAAATGGCCTACTCCTGCACCTATTGTCTATTCAAACTATCCAGATCTAAACAGAGAGGAACTAATCCCAATTGTTAAGGAGTGCAGGGGAGCAGTAGGTATTCTCATAGATTCCTGTGAATGGGTCACTTGCAAACCAAATGGTATGAATGGGTAGTTTACAACCCAACGGTGTAAGTATTAAATTCTCCAATTTTAGTTAACCTCTAACAACCTCCCCTCCTCTTTCTTCCCCACCCCCAATAGATGCATCTATTTCTTCTCTCAGTACTCACCTCTTACCTGCCATGCTTTGACCTGCCCTCCCCCCCCCCCCTTCCAATTTTCTTTCCTCCCACAATCAGTCTGAAGAAGGGTCTCGACCCAAAATGTCACCCATCCATGTTCTCCAGGGATGTTGCCTGACCCAGTTGAGTTACTCCAGCACCTTGTGTCCCATTTGTTAAGGGGTGGAGAACTGAAAAACATTGATTTAGAATGACTGGCCAAAGAACCTAAAATGATATGAGAACATTTCTTGATGAAATTACAATGATTCATTTGCATCCAGAATGGACTGTGGAACATACGTGGAGGGATTTGTTACCACTGGTTTTCAAAAAGGGAATTTGATGATTGCATGGTTATGGATAAAGTACAGGGGAATGAGACAGGTTGCAGTAATTTTGTTGTTACCATTCTTGGATTCCATATACCTGATTAAATACCGGGAATATATTCTTGAAGCACTTAAATGCTTGATTACACAAATCGCAGGTTTCACTTCTGTTCATTCCTGCATCAACGTAATCTCAGGAGACGAGTCACATATTTTAGATTGCGTATATTGCTTGTAACTTCTTAGTTCAGATGTGAGTCACCAGCTTTCTTAGAGAGGCATCCAGTTTTAATAAAATAATACAAAATATAGAAAGGAAAAGAGATCAGTTGTGCTAACAATGAGTGAGCATAACATATTTCATGTGGTCACACTGGCTAGACACGCACTGCCAGTTTAGTTTAGTTTAGTTTGCGTTCCAAGGCACAGTGAAAAGCTTCTGTTGTGTGGCATCCAGTCAGCGGAAAGACTATACATAATTATAATCGAGCCGTCCACGGTGTATAAGATACATGATATAGAGAATGATGTTTAGTGCATGATGGCGTCCAGTAAAGTCCGATTGAAGATAGTCCGAGGGTCTCCAATGAGGTAGACAGTAGTTCAGGACAGCTCTCTAGTTTTTAATGAGGTGATGCAGTTGTCTGATAACCTCTGGGAAGAAAGTGTCCCTGAATCTGAACGTGTGCAATTTCACACTTCTGTATCTCTTGGCTGATGGGACATGGAAGAGGGGTGAGACTCGTCCTTGATGATGCTGCTGGCCTTGCCGAGGCAGCATGAAGTGTAGATGGAGCCAATGGAAGGGAGGTTGGTTTGTGTGATGGTCTGGGTTTGGGCTGCGTCCACAATTATCCGCAATTTCTGGCGGTCTTGGATGGAGTTGTTCCCAAACCATGCTGCGATGCATCCCGATAAAATGCTTTCGTTTGTAACATCTCTTGCATCTCCAGTTATTCCCAGTGAATGGAAGGCAGTGTCATCAATCTTAACCTTTCTACCATGGTGAGGAACAGTCAGAGGGAATTGAGGGGAAGCAAATACAACCCCATTCAGAGAACTCCTTTGGGCCCCATATGGACTTGTTATCTGTACTACTGCACACACTTTGCAACCATTCTTTTCCTTGCCAGCCTTGTATCCTAATATTCTAAATTTCTGACCAACCAGACCTACTCTCCTATGGCCCAAATCTGCTCCCAAAATGTCATGTCTGAGGTGAGAGGGGAGATATCTAAAAAGGGGACCTTTTTCACTCAGAGGGTAGTCTCTCTGAGCTGCCCGACAAAGCTATAGAAGCAGACACAATTGTGACTTTCACAAGACCTTTGGACAAATATATGGATACAAAGGGTTTAGAGGGATATGGTCGACATGTGGGAAAATGGAACAAGCCCAGAATAATGACTTGGCCGGCAGAGAAAGTGGGCCTGAGGGGCTGTTTCCTTGTTGACGGCTTAACCACTCAATGACCATAATTCCCAGACCAAACTCTTCATTTTGCTCGAAGATAGACACAAATGCTATTCTAAACTATTTATACCTTTTGTGTCTATCATTCGGTGTAAACCAGCATCTGCAATCCCTTCCCACACATCTTAATTTCCTTGCTGTTGGCAGCAAATAGACCAGAAAAATCTTCATTTATCTTCTGAATGTGAACGTGTGTTGTTAACATATACCTGAAGCTATTGAAGCGAATTTAAGATTCTAGAAAAGTAAGGGGTCTAATGCTGTGCAAATGACATGGACGATACACAATCTATTTCATGATTTTCTAATTCAGAGATCCATATTTGGCCACCCTAGGGGAGCCATTATCAGGTTCTTCACTTTTTTTTTCCTGTTCATTCACTTGCACCTCCTCCAACCTCATCTACTGTATCCCCTGTTCCAGGTGTGGAGTCCTGTATATCGGCGAGACCATGCGCAGGCTTGGCGATCGTTTCACTGAACACCTCCACTCAGTCTGCCTGAACCTACCTGATCTCACATTTGCTAAACACTTTAACTCCCCCTCCCATCCCCACACTGACCTTTCTGTCCTGGGTGTCCTCGATTGTCAGAGTGAGGCCCAGTGCAAATTGGAGGAACGGCACCTCATATTTTGCTTGGGCAGCTTACACCTCAGCGGTATGAATATTGACTTTTCCAACTTCAAGTAACCCTTGCTTTCCATCTATCTCCATCCCTCCTCCTTCCCAGTTCTCCGACCAGTCTTACTGTCTCTGACTACATTTTATCTCTGTTTGCTTTGTTGATACCTTCGGCCAGCTAACAACGATCTATTCTATATTTTCCTTGATCTCCATTCCCTTTGCCCTGTTTTCACACCTTCATACTTCCTTATCTATCTCCCTCCCTCCTCCCTGACGTCAGTCTGAGGAAAGGTCTCGACCCAAAATGTTACCCATTCCTTTTCTCCAGAGATGCTGCCTATCCCGTTGGGTTACTCCAGCATTTTGTGTCTGCCTTTACCCTTTTTAGCTGCTTGAGAAATCAATTCGGATTTTAAACTGGATAAATATTTGTGATAAAATCTCCAGGAATCCCTGATAATGAGCAATTATAATCTTTCAATCTGGTCAATAGTAATCCCTCAACTAACACAATGAAATTGAACGATCTTCTCTGGCAGCTTGTTCCATACACCCACCATCCTTTGTGTGAAAAACATTACCCCTCAGATTCCTATTAAATCTTCCCCCCTCCTCACCTTAAACCTATGTCCTCTGGTTGTCGATTCACCTACTCTGGGCAAGCGACTCTGTGCATCTACCCGATCTATTCCTCTCATGATTTTATACACCTCAAAATGATCACCCCTCATCCTCCAGCGCTCCAAGGAACAGAATCCCAGCCTACTCAACCTCTCCCTATAGCTCAGACCCTCTAGTCCTGGCAACATCCCCGTAAATATTCTCTGTAACCTTTCCAGCTTGACAACATACTCAAAGTATGTGGTTGAACATTTGATATTTGAGGAGCATGCAACATTTTTTTTTCCTTCCTTTCGTTCGGCATTGAACCAAGGCGCTCAAGTGAAGCTACATTGAAAGTCCTTGAATGGATGAAGGTTTCAAGGTCAGTTTATTGTCACATGTACCAGTTAAGGTACAGTGAAATTTGAGTAACCAAATTTGCAATGATCTGATGATGAATCAGATCTTTGCCGAAAGAGGGAAGGAATAGGCGATGTTTTGGGTGGAGACCCTTCTTCAGTCTGAAGAAGGGTCTTGACCCGAAACGTCGCCTATTCCTTCTCTCAATAGATGCAGCCTCACCCGCTGAGCTTCTCCAGCATTTTTGGTCTACTTTCGATGTTTTCCAGCAACTGCAGTTTTTTTCTTAAACATTGCAAAAAGAGTTCCATTTTTCCCATTAACATAATCTGAATTTGAATCCAGCTACTGTCTGAAGGTGAAAGGCTAGAGTCAACTTGCTTAAATTATATTTAACCAGCCAAAAATGTATCTGGAAACGTTGCCTATTTCCTTCGGTCCATAGATGCTGCCTGACTCACTGAGTTTCTCCAGCATTTTTGTCTACCTTCGATTTTCCAGCATCTGCAGTTTCTTCTTAAACATTGCATCTCATCTGTTTATTTATTGTGTATATATATGGTCTATGGTATATAGACACACTGAACTTTTATCTCAGTTCTGTTTTATGTACACATATTCTGTTGTGCTGCAGCAAGCAAGAATTTCATTGTCCTAGCTGGGACATGCGACAATAAAACACTCTTGACTTGACTCTCAACTCCACCTTCAAGGAACTAGATCCTTCTGCTCCACGACACTCCCCGGAATCCTACCATTCACTGTGTAAGTCCTGCCCATGTTAGACTCTCCAAAATGCAACACCTCACATTTCTCTGCGTTAAATCCAACAACCGGTCACGGTGGCGCAGCGGTAGAGTTGCTGCCTTACAGCGAATGCAGCGCCAGAGACGATCCCGACCACGGGAGCTGCCTGTATGGAGCGTGTACATTCTCCCCGTGACCTGCGTGGGTTTTCTCCGAGATCTTCGGTTTCCACCCGCACTCCAAAGACGTACAGGTTTGTAGGTTAATTGGCTTGGTAAATGTAAAAATTGTCCCTAGTAGGTGCAGGGCAGTGTTAATGTGCGAGGATCGCTGGTCGGCGCGGACCCGGTAGGCCAAAGGGCCTGTTTCCGCGCTGTATCTCTAAACTAAACTAAGCCATTCCTCTACGAACCTGGCCAACCGATCAACATCTTGCTGCAATTTTTGAGAACCATCCGGTCCTATAGTTTTTTGCTTTCACTTTATTTTGCTGAAAAGTAGAGTGTGGAGGCGCAAAACTGCACCGTATCACCACCACTTACAGTGGAGAATCAATTGGAATAATTTGTGTTAATCAGTGCATGAGTTCTTTCCTGTTTCTTTCATTGTACGAGAGTTCTGTGAAGGTGAGCATCATTATTTCTTATTGTTTGTTAATTCTTAATGCAGTTGAGTGTTTTATTCTTGTTATCTTTCTTTTAAATGTTAGTAACATAAATCATTTAAAATATACATTTATAAGTTTTATATGCTTTTTAAACGTTTTAAACAAAAGTTTTATCAGCTAGCTGAGTAGCTCTCAAATAATTTTCAGTTCATGTGTGAAGTAAATTGGCCAAAGTGGTGCTTTCAACAATAAGATTTTAAAATAATTGATCAAAATTTTAAACATTGAATTGGCCAAAAGACAAATTTGAGAGCTACCACTAGAGTTTTGTGAATAATATGTTATTGTATTAGTAAATCTAAGAATTAAACCTTTTTAAAAATAATTTGGTAATGGTGTTTTAAACAATGTTTTAAAAGAATTGATCAAAATTTTAGACATTGATCCAACTGACGCCATATAGGAAAGAAGCCTGTGAAGAATGATAAGGAAAATGGCAATTTTTTTATTCATTATGCAACATGAAGGTGAACGGGAGTAAGCTTGGTGTGCTGGCCTCCAAATCGTTAGGCCTGCTACTGACTATTTAGCACCCAAAATGGCACTCCATAACATTCCACCTCAAAAGTAAGTTCCACAACACCCTTTGACGTTCAAGTTCTGGGCTGTAGAAGAGAGGAGTACCAACCTGGGATTTCAGTTCTTTTTTTTTGTATCCTCTCTTCCTCTCCAGCTTTTTCCCCATGCCCAGTGATATTTAACATCATAGAGTGATACAGTGTGGAAACAGGCCCTTCATCCCACACCGGCCAACATGTCCCACCTGTCTGCGTTTTGTCCTTGCCCACACCGGCCAACATGTCCCACCTGTCTGCGTTTTGACCATATCCCTCCAAACATGTCCCATCCATTTGCTGATGATATGTTCAAGCTTTAGTCAAATATTTTGTGCAACCTTCCCATATGCTAAAAGCCAGTTGTGTCCTAACATTGATGCACTCCGAAGAAAGGTCTCGACCCAAAACCCAAAACATCACCTATTTATTTTCTCCAGAGATGCTGCCTGACATCACTGAGTTACTCCAGCATTTTGTGTCTATCTTCAGTGTAAACCAGCATCTGCAGTTCCTTCCTACACATATCACCAGCCAATATCATCAAACCCCCCACATCCCGTTAGCCATGCTCTCATTTCACTCCCACCATCGGGAATAATGTTTAGGAGTCTGAAAACCAGGACCACTAGGTTCAAGAATAGCTTCATCCCAACAACTATCAACTGTAAACATCTATTTTAATGGGCTGTGCTCTTTTCAATTAGAGTACTCATAGTCACAGAGTTATAGAATCATAGTGATACAGTGTGGAAATAGGCCCTTCGCTTTTTTTCTTTAATTTTGCACTTGTATTGAGGTTACTAATTTATTGTTTTTTAATCTATTACATATTATCTGCACGTCTTGTGTTTACAGGTCTGTTATGCTGCTGCAAGAGAGAATTTCATGGTTCTGGTGTCAGTGCATTTTAGTTTATTTTATCTAGTTCAATTTGTTGTACAGTTAAAAGCCTTTGTTGCATGCTAACCAGTCAGTGGAAAGTCTGTTAATGTTACAATCGAGCTAACCATAGATACCGATACACTATAAAGGAAATAGTGTTTAGTGCAACATAAAGTCCAGTGAAGTCCGATTAATGATAGTCCGAGAGTCTCCAATGAGGTTGATAGTAGCTGAGGACTGCTCTCTGGTTGTTGATAGAATAGTTCCGTTGCCTGATAACAGCTGGCAATGACAATTAAGCATTCTTGTCCATATATGTGCTTATCTGTTCAGTGGAAACCTTGAACAGACAGAGTACAAGCGCAGAGTACCGTCTATTGTGAGTTTGAAGAGTACTCATGAGTACTTCATGAGACAAATAAATCAGATGGATGCACAGAGTCTCTTGCCCAGAGTAGGTGAATCGAGGACCAGAGGACATAGGTTTAAGGTGAAGGGGAAAAGATTTAAAAGGAATCTGAAGGGGTAACCTTTTCACACAAAGAGTGGCGGGTGTATGGAACAAGCTGCCAGAGGAGGTAGTTGAGGCAGGGACTATACCAACATTTAAGCAGCTAGACAGGTACATGGATAGGACAGGTTTGGAGGGATATGGACCAAACGTGTGCAGGTGGGACAAGCATAGCTGAGACATATTGGCTGGTGTGGGCAAGTTGAGCTGAAGGGCTCTATGACTATGAGTACTCTTGTTGAAAAGAAAACATTCTGATGTGGCAGCTTCACTAGTATTTCTCACTTCCAAACTATCTCAAACTCTTTCTCTTTCTCCCAATCAGGTAGATAGTAGCACTGGACCGCTCTCTAGTTGTTGATAGATTGGTTTATTTGCCTGATAACAGCTGACAATGATAATTAAACACTCTGGACTTGACGCTTTACAATACACGGGCGTATCTCTTCAGTGGAAACACTGAGCAGGCAGAGTGCCCAGTCTATTGTGAGCTTGAAGTGTATTCTAGCTGAAAACTGAAGGCTGTCATTTGATATTTTCAAGGCAGAGATTGATAGATTCTTAATTAGGACAGGCATTATGGGGAGAGGCAGGAAAATTGGGTTGAGAGGGAAAGATAGATCAGGCAGGATTGAAAGGCAGAGTAGACTTGATAGGCCAAATGGCCTAATCCTGCTCCTATCGCTTATGAACATGAAAAGAAAGTAGCCCATTCTAATGTGATACTTTCACTGGAATTTTCTCACTTCCAAATTGCCTCAAACTCTTTCCCCCTCTATTACTTCAGCTGCTTATCTTAAATCTTGGATAGAGTGGATGTGGAGAGGATGTGTCCATTAGTGAGAGAGTCTAGGACTAGAGATCACAGTCTCAGATTTAAGGATGTTCTTTTAGGATCATGATGAGGAGGAATTTATTTTGTCAGAGGGTGGTGAATCTGTGGAAATTTATGCCACAGAAGGCTGTGGAGGCCAAGTCAGTGGATATTTTTAAGGCAGAGATAGATAGATTCTTGATCAGTACAGGTGTCAGAGGTTATGGGGAGAAGGCAGGAGAATGGGATTAGGAGGATGAGATAGATCAGCCATGATTGAATGGCAGAGTAGACTTGATGGGCCGAATGGCTTGATTCTACTCCTACCACTGTCCTGCTGTGCTGGTATATCTTGCAAATTTGACCATGGCGTGTTGAGAGTCATGAATCAAAGCTTCAGCTGTAAATCAAAAGGAGCAGTTGTGGCAATATTGCAGCTGGGAGCACTCATAAGCCAGCAGTACAGATTGGAAATTACCCTGGGACATCTTGGCTGATGTGCCTTTGTGCTGCACCAGCTAATGCTTTTATTCACGAGAGTTTCCTGACATCTGGTTTTGTACCATCTCTACGTTGTGCACTAACAGCTGACGATAATGCAAAATTCCTTTTTAAAGGAATAAAACTAGCTTGTGATATTAATACCAAAGCTTTCCTCAAGAATCTTGGGCCAGTTGGGAAAATGCCTGACACACATAGAACGTACAGATTTCATTCCATAAATGGAGAAGAGAAAGGATTTCAACAGAAAACAATTTCAGCTGAATACATGCTTCAGTTTGTCAAGCCCAAGAAATAAATGTTGTTTTACAAGAGGGAATAAAATCCCTTGAATTCTAATATCTACCTTATTATAGACACGTCAAGTTACACATATTAAGAATGTCTTACATTTCAAGTCTGTCATGTTATCAAAACATACACATTTTTAAATCTAGGACAAAATTATAGCGCTGAAAATTTGATTTGACAGGAAGCTGCATTCTGAAGGTAGTTTAGTTTAGAGACACAGCGTGGAAACAGGCCACTCGGCCCACCGGGTCAGCGCTGACCAGCGATCCCCGCACATTAACACCATTCTACACACAAAAGGGACAATTTTACATTTATACCAAGCCAATTAACCTACAAACCTGTACCTCTTTGGGTGCGAGAGGAAACCAAAGATCTCGGAGAAAATCCACGCAGGTCACGGGGAGAACGTACAAACTACATACTGTGGTCAGGATCGAACCCAGGTCTCTGGCAGTGTTAGGCAGCAATTCCACCACTGCGCCACTGTGCTGCCCAATTTTGATCATCTAATTTCCTTATTCCCCTTGTCTCCAAAGTCCTAATTTCCTCCGCTCCTCTTTTGAGATGCTGTTATTTAGTCAGACTGTCATCACACTGGCATCATTTGCATTCTGCTCCCATGTTGAGGTGCGAGCTCACACTGGGAGGTAACAGCAGGATGTTCAATCTCGGGCGAGATGGGAGGTAGGAGCAGCTGAAGATTAGAGTCAAGGGCAAATCTACCCTGTGAAGATAACCACCCGGAAATGCATGCAGCGAGCAAACGCAAGTGAGAAAGAGGCATATGGTATACTTGCCTTCATAGACCAGGGCATCGAGTAGAGGAGTCAGGATATCATGATGCAGCTTTATAAGACTTTGGTTCAGCTGCACCTTGAATTTTGTGTGCAGTTCTGCTCGCCCCGTTACAGGAAGGACATGGAGGCTATGGAAAGGGTGCTGGGGACGTTTACCAGAACGATGCCTGGATTAGATGGTATTAGCTACTGGGAGAGGTTGGTCAGACTTGGATTGATTTCTCTGGATTGCTGGAGGCTGCAGGGACACCTGGTAAAAGTATATAAAATTATGAGAGGCATAGATAGGGTAGACAGTCAGAACCTTTTCCTCATGATGGAAAAATCTAATATTAGAGGGCACAGCTTTAGGATGAGAGTGGCAAATTTAAAGGGGATGCATGGGACAACTTTATTTGTTAAAACCACAGAAGGTGGTGAGCGCTTGGAACAAGCTGCCAGTGTTGGTGGTTGAGGCAGATACGATGGTGGCATTTAAGAGACGTTTGGATCGGCATATGCATGTGCAGGAATAAACGGAGATGAATTATGTGCAGGTAGATAACAAAATGGTCTTGGCATCATGTTCGGCCCAGACTTTGTGGGTCAAAGGGCCTGTTCTTGTGCTATACTGTTCTATGTTCTTTATTCTAAGAGGCAGGAAATGAACTTTGATGAAATGGTACAGCACAATAACAGAATGGAATATGCAGACTACATTGAACTTTCGTTGACCTTGCTTGTTGGGCACGTGAAACTAATGCATCTAGGTCTTCTAGCCACGCCAGTGCTGCTTGGCCAACAGAACAAACAAAGTACAGTCAGCTAATGTAGAGGAAATAGGAGAATTTTGAAGCAGGGTCCCTACCCGAAAAGTCACTTATCCATGTTCTCCTCAGATGCTGCCTGACCCGCTGAGCAACTCCAGCGCCCTATGTCTTCTTCTGCAGTCGAGGAAGGTCACACCAACAAGGTCCAGCACGTATCAAGAAGCCCAGCTTTCCCAATGACAACTGGAGAAACATCTGCTCATTCTGAAGAATCTGGGTTTGGGCTGAAGTAGTCACTGCAGAAGCCATCAGATGGCAGAGGCTGAGACCGAAAGGCAAGGCATGAAATAGAATGATGAACTTCCATTGGTCTGTAGAAAGGTTTATTGCCTGAGAAATGCACAGAGAAATGTGAGGTGTTGCAGTTTGGGACATCTTCAACAAAGGCAGGACCTACAGAGTGAATAGTAGGTTTCTGAGGAATGTTGTACAGCAGAGGATTCTTGGAGTGCAGATGCATGGTTCCTTGAAGGTCGAGTCGCCTTTTGGCACTTTGACCTTCATCAGTCAGAGAAATTAGTATAAAAGTTGGGAGGTCATGTTGCAGTTGTATCAAGACGTTGGTGAAACCGCATTTGGAATGTTCAGTTCTGGGCACCAGGTTATAGGAAAGATATTGTCAAGCTTGAAAGGGTTCAGAGAAGATTTACGAGGATGTTGCCAGGACTAGAGAGTGTGAGCTAGAGGGAGAGGTTGAGTAGGCTGGGTCTCTATTCCTTAGAGCGCAGGAGGATGAGGGGTGATCTTATAGAGGTGTATAAAATCATGAGAGGAATAGATCGGGTCGATGCACAGAGTCTCTTGCTCGGAGTAGTGGAATCGAGGACCAGAGGACATAGGTTCGAGGTGAAGGGGAAAAGATTTAATAGGAATCTGAGGGGTAACATTTCCACACAAAGGGTGGTGGGTGTATGGAACAAGCTGCAAGAGGAGGTAGTTGAGGCTGGGACTATCCTAATCTTTAAGAAACAGTTAGACAGGTACATGGATAGGACAGGTTTGGAGGGATATGGACCAAGTGCAGGCAGGTGGCACTAGTGCAGCTGGGACATGCTGGCCGGTGTGGGCAAGTTGGGCCGAAGGGCCTGTTTCCACACTGTATCACTCTATGGCTCTATGTTCCTCAGCCATCCCTGTACATTACTGCCATTACAATCAACTGACATTTCTTGAAACTCCTTTCATCCAGGAAGGTCATAAGTCATGGGAATCTTTCCGTTGACTGGTATAGTCTATCCACTGACTGCTTAGCACACCACAGAAGCTTTTCATATGTGCCTCGGTAAACGTTATACTCGACAAAGTAAGGAGCAGAATTAGGCCAGTTAGTCCATTGAGTGTACTCTGCCGTTTAATCATGGCTGATCTATTTTTCCCCTCTGAAGGGCCAGACCCACTGATGCGACCTTTCTGCGACTGTCTTCGAACTTCAAGGTCGAGGGCACTCGCCTGAAAAACCTGGAGGTCGATCAACGGTCAGCGATGAAACCGCGAGCTAGAAACACACACACACACACACACACACACACACACACACACACACACACACACACACACACACACACACACACACACACACACACACACACACACACACACACACACACACACACTAAAGGCGGGGCCTGGAAAGTGGGGGAGCACTGTCTGAAATTCACACCCGCGATGAACAGGAAGGTAAAAGACGGCTGCACAGTGTAAGTCCTTTAGAGAGCGGAGTGGGGGGGGGGGGGGAGAGAGAAGAGGAGAGAAGGGGAGAGAAGGAGGGGAGAAGGAGTGGAGACGCTTTTAAGAAGCCAGACAACTTATAATAACGTTTAGCAGGCATTTAACATTACCGGTTGCTTTTCCTTGGTCCTGAAAACTCCAATGACCCAATTAAAATGTCTGGTCAGTGAAGGAGATTGCCTACGGCTGCCCTCGACTGCCTCTAACTACATAGCGACCCCACTCCACTGCACAACGAGTTCAAAAGAACCATGCCGACCAATTTTTACTCACATTAACATTTTCAGCATGCTGAAAATTTTTCCTCGACCAAACTGAGGCCGTGAGTATGCGGGAACTTCCCTCGAGCATGAAGGAGAGTTCCAGTGACCTTACAGGACCTCCTAGGACCACGTGTCGATCATGCTGCGCGTTTGAGTCAAGGGCAAACTCTTCTAAACTCGCAGATTAGGTCGCCGCTGTGGGACAGCCCCTTAAAGATTTTTGGACAGCTTATAACATTTCAAAACAAGAGGTGAAAATATCTAAAAATATACTAATATATTTTTGGCATTATACCCACATTGCGTTGCGGCATATGTACCATTGCAACAGGTTGTAGAGGGATGAGCTGGGAGAATGATAAATACATTGCGACATGCACTGCTTATTCAGGTATTTGTTTTGTTTTGTTTAGTTTAGAGCTGCAGAACGGAAACAGGCCCTTCAGCCTATCGCGTCTGCGATGACCAGCAATCCCCTCACACTTACACAATCCTACACACTAGGGACAACTGACAATTATACCAAGTCAATTAGCCTACAAACCTCTACATCTTTGGAGTGTGGGAGGAAACGGGAGATTCCGGAGAAAACCCACACAGGTCACGGGGAGAATGTACAAACTCCGTACAGGCAAGCACCCGTAGTCAGGATCGAACCTGGGTCTCAGGTGTTGCAGGGCAGCAACTCGACGGCTGCACCACCTGGATTGGAACACAAATCGCCTATTCTTTCCTTTTACCTTCTGCCGTTTCAGCGTTCCACAAAGGCTTTAAGCCTCCAGCAGCAAAACTCAATTGGGCCCAAATGGATCACACCAAACCAATAACACAAGCTTACATCGTGCCTGCTATAAAGCCAAGTTCATTAAAGTGTGATTTGAGCATCGGGGAGCAGTTGATTTCCTGAGTTACCATGGAAATAAGTAACTGTTAAGGGAGAACCTCATCCAAAATATAATTGTATATAAACTGGTACCATCCAACTGCGTAAAGCAATCTCACTGAACTTCCCAAGTGGGGTTATAAACCAAAAATATTTCACACTCGCACTTCACAGGAAAATTGTACGTCTTTCACGTATTTGCAGTTGCGATTTTTATGCATTTGCTTATTTAGTCACTGCGGCATACGTACCATTGTAACCCTTCGGGGTACTCTGGTAAGGGACAAGCTGGGAGAAAGAGAGAGGAGCACACAAAATATCTAAATCACAACACTACCCGCGATGGTGCCTTGCTGCCACGACAATCCTACCAGTGTTTCATTCTTGGGTGGGAGCGGAATTTAGTTCATTATTAAAGTACTTTCTCAAATCTGTCTCTCACTCTGTCATGCAAGAGAACTTCAATATCAGTGCACCTCTTTCGTTGGTCGTTACTCTCAACAAAAGCGAAGCAACGATTTGTCACTTGGAAAATTATATCTGGCATACTCCAGGCCATAAATGTTGCTCATCCACTTTCTCTCTAGAGATGCCACCTGACCCGCTGAGTTATCCATCAAGATCCTGGCTAAATCTCTACCTCGATGCCCCATTCCTTCATCTCCAAAAATGTATAAATCTTTGCACTGTATAAACTTAATGACTGTTCACCTCAGCCCTCCAGGGTAGAGAACTCCAAAGATTCGCCAAGGTTTTGAGGCGTGAGTGGAAAAAAAACTTCATCTGAGCACTCAACATCTCTGAACGGTGTTGTAAATTGTAACCCACAAGAACACCAAGAGATTATATTGCTGTGATTATTAAATAACCCGTCGAGTTATTCCAGCACTGTTTGTTTTCCCCACTGAAATCCGCACATCCTTCAATAGCTTACTATATTAAACATGCTGATGGAGGATAGACACAAAATGCTGGAGTAACTCAGCAGGACAGGCAGCATCTCTGGAGAGAAGGAATGGGTGACGTCTCAGGTCGAGACCCTTCTTCAGACTTCCTTCCTACGCATGCTGATGGAGGAACGAAGGATTGTAATCAGATTAAACGTTAATGTGATTATAAATGCCAGATATAATCTTTCAGATTAATAATTGTAGCTTTTTTTTGTATGTTGGTTGGACGGCTGAGGAGAACAATCCTTTGATACTGAATTTGACTTGCTTGGCAATAAATCAAACAATATCGATCCCTGATATTGTACTACATAGGAACATTATAAGACTACAAACACTGCTAATGTATTGGGAATCTATAATAATTCCTCACTGAACCAATTTGCACAAAACACAAAGGTTAATGCTGGATATTAAACAGAATAAGATACGACAAATGTTAGTTTGAAAGCAGCTGAAACCGGGCCTAAGACATCAGACAAGATTTATCTATGTAAACTAAATGACTGTATCACTGCTAATGTGGAAAGCAGAGATGTATTTAAAGAGAATTATCTTGGATAGCCACGAATCTAGTTTTAATCAAAGTTGGATCATTTAACCATAGACCGATAACACAATTGTCTGCACTTTATTGCAAGGTTATAAATGATAAGTCAAAATGGTTTGAAAGTACAATTTACAATGGAATTGTTCGCATATCCAGTTCACGGCATGCTATAAAACCAATGGTTTTTAAGAACTTTCCATAACTTAACATCCAGCAAATTGTTAATGTTTTGGAGGGAACTGCAGAGGCTGGTTTACACTGAAGATAGACACATGTGATATTAAAGCACCAATGACCTTTGAAGTTGAAGGTCGACAGACCAAACAGTTTGACTGTGGTTAGTTTAGTTATGCAGCATGGAAACAGGCCCATCAGCCCACCGAGTCCTCACCCGTCCAGCAATAACTCGAACACTGGTTCTACCCTGCACATGAGAGACAGTTTACACAAGCCAATTAACCTACAAACATGCACGTCTTTGGATTACGGGAGGAAACCAAAGCACCTGGAGAACACCCATGGGAGTAGAGAACGTACCAGCTCTTTACAGACAACACCCGCAGTCAGGATCGAACCTGGGTCTCTGGCGTTGTACGGGAGCAACCCGACCACTGCACCACCGTGCCACACCTATCGCTGGGCAACTAAATTGACACCCTGTACTTATAGGTCTGTCCCACTTAGGTGACTCTTTAGGCGACTGACAGGGCCTAATTTTAATGGAATTCACCTACGGCAACCTACGCCAACACCTACGGCAACCTACGCCAACACCTACGTCAACCTACGGCAGCAAACATTGTCGCCACTGTCGCCGAAAAAATGTCAACATGTTGAAAATGTTGCGGCAGTCGCCTGTAGTCGCCCAAAAAAATCTCCTAAGTGGGACAGGCACATTAGGTTCCTGATTACAGGCGAGAGAGCAGAGCACCACAATGTACCACAGAACCCTTCAAAGCAAGAAACTGAGCCTTCAAAAAATGATACAAAAATCAAGGAATTAACTATTTAATCCAAATTTCTTTTTTTTTTCAGCATTGGCAAACATAAGCTGGCAATAGGTGCTAAATAGGCAAGAGAATATTCATGATCCACATGTAATTCTGTAATAAAAGTGAGCTCCAGCCCCCATTTAACGCTCACGATTGAAGCAGATCTTTTGTCTCCCCACAGCTATGTCCCTCTGGATACACAGGAAAGATTTCTAAAAGAAAGAGCATGTTTGATAGTATTGACTACATTGATGGTTGATTAGTAAGGGTGTCAGTGGGTTACGGGGCGAAGGCAGGAGAATGGGGCTGAGAGGGAAAGATAGATCAGCCAAGAATGAGCGGCGGAGTAGACTTGATGGGTCACGTGGCCTAATCCTGCTCCTACAACTGATGAACATGATAGAATTGATCACCTCAGCAGAAATGTTACAGAGCTGATGCACTACTTGCTGAGAGACCTATGTGCGGCACTCTGTATCTGCCCCTTTTCACAATCTATTGTACTTGAGTTTGACTTGTTGTGTCCATGTATGGTTTATTCCAATCCATTTGGATAGCATGCAAAACAAATCTTTTCTCTGTACCACAGTGCATGTGATAATAATAAATCTAAACCTAAACCTTAATAGAACAACATTTTGTTTTATTTTATCCAGTTCTTCAAATAATACAAACTGAATGGAAACATTTGTGGTCCTGGGTTTATCCACTTCAACAATCATTATATCCAGAAACCGAGTAAATAAATTATGCTGGTGACAGGTAGTTTCACACTAAGGCAGAATCAAATTCAAATACGCTTCTAATAAATCTACAGCTCAATGGGAAATTATTGCTCTGCTACCTTTAATTTGAAGTTTCTCTAATCTCAATGAACGACTGGTTTCTGAGCATTTCCAGTCTGTGCACTCAAACTAAAAAGTCTTTTGCAGAGGGGGTTGCAACCTTCACAATGTACTCTGAACTGAAATTTATCTTATTAATGGGTCTGACCCACTTAGGCGATTTTTAGGCGACTGCCATAGTCGTAGCAGGCTGCCGAAAAACCGGCGACTGGACTAATGGGCCTGTCCCACTTAGGTGATTGTTTAGGCGACTGCCGGTGAATGCAACAATGGAATTCACCAAAGTCAGCACCGGCGACAACCTACAATACCTGGCGACAACCTACGGCATCCTGGCGACAACCTACAACAGCACCTACGTCAAGCTCCACTCATTGGTGTCAAACCCAGGACTGCCACTGTCGTCGAAAAATTTTCAACATGTTGAAAATCCAGCGGCAGCCATAAAGACGCTACTACTCTTTGGGGGACGAGGAGACTACTCATGACCACACCGGTGACATCCTGGCGACCACCGGCAACCATGTGGCGAAGGCCTAGTCGCCTGTAGTCACCAAAAAAATCGCCTAAGTGGGACAGGCCCATAAACGTGATTAGAGGAAATAACCATATAACCATTTAACAATTACAGCACGGAAACAGGCCCTCTCGGCCCTTCCAGTCCGTGCCGACCATTTGTTTTCCCCTAGTCCCATCTACCTGCACTCAGACCATACCCCTCCATTCCCTTCACGTCCATATACCTATCCACTTTACTCTTAAATGTTAAAATCGATTCTGCCTCCACCACTTCTGCTGGAAGCTCATTCCACACAGCCACCACCCTCTGAGTAAAGAAGTTCCCCCTCACGTTACCCCGAAACTTCTGTCCCTTAATTCTCATGTCATGCCCTCTTGTTTGAATCTTCCCTACCCTCAATGGGAAAAACGTATCCACGTCAACTCTGTCTATCCATTTCATAATTTTAAAGACCTCAATCAAGTCCCCCTTAACCTTCTGCGCTCCAAAGAATAAAGACCTAACTTGTTCAACCTTTCTCTGTAACATAGTTGCTGGAACCCTGGCAACATTCTAGTAAATCTCCTCTGTACTCTCTCTATTTTGTTGATATCCTTCCTATAACTAGGCGACCAAAATTGTACACCATACTCCAGAATTAGTCTTACCAATGCCTTGTACAATTTTAACATTACTTCCCTACTCCTATATTCAATGCTCTGATTTATAAAGGCCAGCACACCAAAGGCTTTCTTTACCACCCTATCTACATGCGATTCCACCTTCAGGGAACTATGCACAGTTATTCCTAGATCCCTCTGTTCCACAGCATTCCTCAATTCCCTACCATTTACCATGTACTTCCTATTTTGATTTGTCCTGCCAAGATGTAGCACTTCACACTTATCAGCATTAAACTCCATCTGCCATCTTTCAGCCTACTTTTCCAAATGGCCCAAATCTCTCTGCAGACTTTGAAAATCTACGTCATTATCCACAACACCACCTATCTTAGTATCATCTGCATACTTACTTATCCAATTTTCCACCCCATCATCCAGATCATTGATGTACATGACAAACAACAGTGGACCCAACACAGATCCCTGAGGCACCCCACTGGTCACCGGCTTCCAACCTGACAAACAGCCATCCACCATTACTCTATGACATCTCCCATTCAGCCACTGTTGAATCCATCTTGCTACTCTGCCATTAACACCCGAAGATTGAACCTTCTTAACCAACCTTCCATGGGGAACCTTGTCAAAGGCCTTACTGAAATCCATATAGACAACATCCACTGCTTTACGCTCATCAATTTCCCTAGTTACCGCTTCAAAAAATTCAAGAAGGTTTGTCAAACATGACCTTCCAGGCACAAATCCATGTTGACTGTTCCTGATCAGACCCTGTTTATCCAGATGCTTATATATATTATCTCTAAGTATCCTTTCCATTAATTTGCCCACCACTGACGTCAAACTAATAGGTCTATAATTGCTAGGTTTATTCTTTGAACCCTTTTTAAACAATGGAACAACATGCGCAGTACGCCAATCCGCCGGCACTATTCCCGTTTCTAATGACATTTGAAATATTTCTGTCATAGCTCCTGCTATTTCTACACTAACTTCCCTCAATGTCCTAGGGAATATCCTGTCAGGACCTGGAGACTTATCCACTTTTATATTTTTCAAAAGTGTCAGTACTTCCTCCTCTTTGAATCTCATAGTTTCCATAGCTACTCTACTTTTCCCCCTTAACTCACAGAGTTCAATATCCTTCTCCTTGGTGAATACCGAAGAAAATAAATTGTTCAATATCTCCCCCATCTTTTTTTTTGGCTCTGCAGATAGCTGTCCATTCTGGTTCTCTAATGGTCCAATTTTATCCCTCGTTATCCTTTTGCTATTAATATAGCTGTAGAAACCCTTTGGGTTTACTTTCACCTTTCTTGCCAAAGCAACCTCATATCTTCTTTTAGCCTTCCTAATTTCTTTCTTAAGATTCTTTTTACATTCTTTACACTCCTCTAGCACCTCATTTACTCCATGCCTCCTATAATTATTGTAGATATCTCTCTTTTTTCGAAACAAGTGTCCAATTTCCCTTGAAAACCATGGCTCTTTCCAATTTTTACTATTTCCTTTCAACCTAACAGGGACATAAATCACTGAGAGGATAGGCAGAAATGAGCAGTGTTGTTAAAATACACAACAGTTTGCGTTGAATTGTGAGGTATGATCGCACAGGCATGGCTCACAGACTTTTCACTGAGCTTTTTAACGATACACGGGGCAACACGGTGGCGGAGCGGTGGAGTTGCCAACTTACAGCGTCAGGGATCCGGGTTCGTTCCTGACTATGAGTGCTTGTCTGTACGGAGTTTGTATATTCTCCCCATGACCGGCGTGGGTTTTCTCCGAGATCTTTGGTTTCCTACCACACTCCAAAGACGTACAGGTTTGCAGGTTAATTTGTTTGGTATAAATGTAAAATCTGTCCCTCCTGTGTAGGATAGTGCTAAAGTGCGGGGATCTCTGGTCAGTGCAGACTCGGAGGGTCGATGGGTACGTTCTCAAACTCTAACCTCAACTAAACATGGGTTGAAATACTTCAATCGCAGTAAAACAAAGCAAGTTAAAACATGAAGCAAATCTTCTACTGAGATCACACGAATTTGATGATAGATGCACCCATAACTCGGTTACTCCTCAATGGATACAAGTTTGCTGTGTTGTTAGAAGGAGCACTAACCATGAGCAAACCAAATGTTGACAGACTCCTCATCTCAGTGCAAACTTGCATGCATTTCCACTTCTCAAGCTGGGTATTCCACCTGGGTTTCTGTCTTGGGCCTCCTCCACCATCAGAGTGAGGCCACAAACGAATTGGAGGAACAGCACCTCATAATCCGCTTGAGCAGTTTGCAATCCATGTGTTCAGCGAAACATTCGCCAGGTCTGCATTTGGTCTTGTTTGACCTACCAAGCCCCTCTCGGGAAGCTTGGGGAATGGAGACACAATGAACTCCAGATGCCAGAATCTTGGACAAAACACAAAGTGCTGGAGTAACTCAGCGGGTCAGGCAACACCTGTGGAGAGAATGAATGGGTGACGTTTTGGATCAAGATCATTCTTCAGACTGACTGTTGCAGATTGGATGTGGAGGACCACATCTGTTTTAGAACACATGCTCTACAAGTTTTACTCTCCTATTCACTCACAGGCAACAAAGTTTTTCTTTAGAATTTCTTCAGCTTATTGTACAGTAAGTACAAAACCCTTCTCAAGGACAATATTGTAGCTTTTCTTCACTTACCCCAGATGTCCCATAGGATTTTGGACCTTGTTGTCTTGCTACTGGATATTCCAGAACTTCACAGTATATCAATGTTCATTCTATCCTTGCTTGGGCACCCAGCTATGATTCATCCATATCAAAGTTCTTTAGCTACACAGCTCACTGATAAGGCACAGAACATGTGAGGAAGAGCATCTTTAGGTGTGAAAAGGGAAGCACTAATTTGCTGCCTCCAGGCCCTGCCAATTAGCTTTGCTTTTTTCATCTCAACATTGGCATAGGACCCTCATGCCCAAATGTTGTCAGGTGGGAATTGGGAGTGCATAGCCAACAATGCTATCGAAACAACATCAAGGATGAATTTCTTTAGTCAGAGGGGAGAGAATCTGTGGAATACATTGCCACAGATGGCTCTGGAGGCCATGGATATTTTTTAAGGTGGAAATTGACAGATTCTTGATTAGTATGGGCGTCAGGGGACATGGGGAGAAGGCAGGAGAATGGGGATGAGAGGGAAAGATAGATCAGCCATGATTGAATGGTGGAGTAGACTTGATGGGCCTAATGTCCTAATTCTGCTCCTATAAATTATGAGCTATGAACTTAAGAAACTTTGGAAAGGAATCACAGAGCCTTTTTTACAGCTTCCCCAAGGACTAAGTGGGGGCCTTCTAAAAACAATCTAGAAGTTTCCAGAATAGCTCAATTGCTAATCATACTATGCATTTGTTCATGGGTGGAAGAGTATTTTGGGAAACAAGTCAATCCAGGTTATAATCAACATATGCATATGATATTATGCCCCAGATTTAGCAATGGTCAGCTTGGTCAAACCACAGTCACATCTATTTCATCTGTGCAATACCTGACAAGTGAAATAAAAGTCAGGACTTCAATTGCCGCATCATTCAGTATTACATTTAATATTACATTTTACAAATATAGAACAGGACAGCCCAGGCGCAGGTTCTTTGGCCCACAATGTCCTTGACAAACATGATGCCAAGTTCATTGCCTCAGAATTAAAGGGTGCTCTTTTAGAAAGAAGGTGAGGAGGAACTTCTTTAGTCAGAGGGTAGTTAATCTGTGGAACTCATTGCCAACGAGGGCGGTGGAGGCCAAGTCAGTGGATATTTTTAAGGCAGAGATAGACAGATTCTTGATTAGGACGGATGTCAAGGGTTATGGGGATAAGGCAGGAAAATGGGATTAGAGGGCAGATATCAATCCTGATTGAATGGCGGAGTAGACTCGATGGGCATAGGTGGCCTAATTCTACTCCTATAACAACTTGTGAAGTTAAACTAATCCCCTCTGCTTGCAAATGGTCCATGT
Source organism: Okamejei kenojei (assembly GCA_035221665.1). Taxonomy (NCBI): domain Eukaryota; kingdom Metazoa; phylum Chordata; class Chondrichthyes; order Rajiformes; family Rajidae; genus Okamejei; species Okamejei kenojei. Next base: position 58,612,274 of record CM069143.1, on the reverse strand, counting down.
TCCACCATTCCCAGCATAACCATGTGAATTTAACTTAAATTTAATCATGGAGTATCCAGGCTATACTGGGACATAGAAGAATCCCCAGCCCCTGCTGATTTTCCCTCAACCTACTCTCCCGACATTCCCACTAAAATTCCCCAGACTCTCCCACTCACCGAGACATGAGGGGTAATTTAAACAGAGGGATGTGGGAGGACACTGGGGCACTCAGGAGAAACCCATGCAGTCAGAGGAAGAGTGTGCAAACTCCATGCAGACAGCAACAGGCACTAAGATTGAGCCTTCCAAAAGTGTCAGCTGTTCCACAGTGCCACCATTAAGACAGTGTCCCTGGAGAGATCCGCAGTGAGAATTTTAAATAGTTCTGGAAAATCTTGTGAGTGACAGTGCAAGACATTGCATTTAAACACACATTCAATCGGAATCTGAGGGGTAACTATTTCACACAGAGGGTGGTGGGTGTATGGGATGAGCTGCCGGAGAAGGTAGTCGAGGCAGGGATTATCACAATATCTAGGAAACAATTGGACAGGTACATGGCCAGGACAGGCTTCGAAGGATAGGGGCCAAACGCAGGCATGTGGGACTAGTGGAGGTGGGACAGGTTGGCCAGTGTGGGCAAGTTGGGCTAAAAGGCCTGTTACCATGCTGTATGTCTCTATGACCCTAACTATGGAGTCCGCTTCAAAGTCACTGCAGGTATGAATGAATTGAGTCAAATTTACATTTGTTGAAAATGATAAGCATATGCACAGATGAGATGATGTCCAGAATAATGTAGATGAGAAAATTATGCATACATTTTGTTTGTCAGCAGTTACACAGGCTGATAAATGAGGAATACATTCAAAGTAAATTGATCATGGTAAATTGCTGATGTAATTCAGCGCCATTGACATACAGTAACTGTGTCAAACCACAATCAACTTTGGGACACAGCCAAGGCATGATAGCCTCAATTCACTGCTAATGAATTAGACAGCAGTTTATTCCAGTAAATAGCGTAGTGAACTGAGCAAAACATAGTTCTTCAAAACTGGCAATAGGATGATTTAATATTTCATAAGGGCGATGGCGCAGAGGTGGAGCTGGTGCCTTGCAACACCAGAGACCTGGGTTCAATCCTGACTACGGGTGCTGTCGGCACAGAGTTTCTATGTTCTCCTCATATGTTCTATGTTCAGAGTTTCTATGTTCTCCTCAATGCCATTGCCCACTGTGTGGGCATTCTCCTCCCACTCTCCAAAGACATAGAGGCTAATTGGCTTGGTAAAATTGTAACTTTTGACCTAGTGTGTGTAGGATAGTGCTGGTGTACGCAGATCGCTGGTCAGCACGGACTTGGTGTGCTGGAGGGCCTGTCTCCACCCTGTATCTCTAAACTAAATTAAATTTGCAGTGGATGAAACATTGCCATTTTTTTTAAAATGAAAGTAAAGCACATCTGCAGGGTTTCTTGAAGCAACTCTGGAAGAGGCCAATATAATCAAAGACGTCTCACCCCGGTCATTCCTACTCCTCCCCGCTCCCGTCATGCCGAAGATATAGACATTTAGAGAAATAGAGATCTAGCAGATCCCGGAACTCTCTGTTATCAAGCCTCTGAACGTTACTACCATAAGCTAGGGTACTGTATCATCCATCACTACCCCATTGCTGATATTGGACTTTATCTATGGAATTGGTTCAGTGCAATGTTGCTCTGGTATTTTATTTAATTCACATGTTTAATCGATAATATTTTATTATTAATGTTTAATGTATTATGTATCATTCCTAACTGTCACTGTATGTCATGTTGTCACTTACGGATGGAGCACCAAGGGAAATTCCTTGTATGTGAATACTTGGACAATAAACTTATTCATTCATCCATTCAACCATAGACACGAAACATCACCCATTCCTTCTCTCCAGAGATGCTGCCTGTCCCGTTGAGTTACTCCAGCATTTTGTGCCTAACCACAGATATGGTTTTGTGTCTAACGGCATGTTATGCTTTGACAGATCTTCTCCCTTTGCTATTTGGTCTGACCTGCACTCTTCCCCTCAGCCAGTTGAATTCTGTTTATCGACGCAGCTTTTCCCCTAAATATTGTTCATTTTGTTTGTTAGTCTACCTCGTGTCCTTTCAGCCTTTTATCCATCCGCAGTACCTTGTGAATCATGCTGCCCCAACAAGTGGATCCTAGAGTATTACTTCTAAGTACCAGATTGATATTCAGTGGGCTGTTTCTCGGGATGGGGGAATTATTTAGTGGGTGAAGGATTTCTGCCTGACTTTTCAGTGCAGTTTGTCATCGTTACCATACGTTGGTTTCACTTTCAATCTTCAAAGTTTCAGGACAGAGCAAAATGCAAACTGAAGATTGAAGGTCATTACAGGAATAACTCCAAAAAAAAATCTAATAATTTTCCCCCATAAACTAGGCTGTTGGATATACTAAAGGTTGGCTTTGGTGGAAAGCTTTGAAAATAACCCATGGTTCAGGGTGGCATAGTGGCACAGCAAGGGTGGCATAGAGGCACAGCAGTAGCGTTGCTGCCTTACAGGCAATGATGGTCCAGTTTTATACTGCCATCATAGAGTCTGTCCTCATCTTCTCCATCGTGGTCTGGTTTGGCTCAGCCATCAAGCATGACATCCGGAGGCTGCAGTGCATCGTTCGATCAGCCTGAAGTTTGTTGGCTGCAACCTTCCCCCCACCGACCAACTGTACATAGCAAGGGCCAGGAAGCGAGCGGGTAAGATCATCTCTGACCCCTCTCACCCTGGCCACAAACTATTTGAATCACTTCCCTCTGGGAGGCAACTCCGGACTGTCAAAGCCGCCACAGCCAGACATAAAAACAGCCTTTTTTCCCACGAGCAGTAGCTCTACTCGACAACCAAAAGTCTGTAGCCTCCTTTTGCTCTGGTATTTTATTTCATTCTTCACATGTTTGAATTATAATGTCTTATTCTTAATTGGTTACTGTATATTGCGAGCAAAGCACCAAGGCAAATTCCATGTGTGTATACATACTTGGTTAATAACATTTATTTAATATAAAATGTATTAATTTACAGTGCCAGAGACCTGGGTTCAGTCCTGACCACGGGTGGTGTCTGTATGAAGTTTGTACGTTCTCCCTGTGACAGTGTGGATTTTCCCTGGGAGCTCTGGTTTCCTCCCACACTCCAAAGAGGTAAAGGTTTGTAGGTTAATTGGCTTTGGTGAAAAATTGTAAAAAAAAATTGTCCCCAGCGTTTAGGGATAGTACTGGTGTACTGGTCGACGCAAACTCGTTGGACCGAAGGGTCTGTTTTTGCACCGCATCACTAAATTAAACTAACTAAAACTAAAGAAGGTCCACAAAGGTTTGAAAGTAACCAAACAGAATGAAAAAATAAGCGTCTTGGAGTGCAGTTTTGATATTGGAAAGAAGCCAAGCATCTTCTCGGCTCCGACCAGATTTGATAACAGCTCCATTCTTCACTGGAATTCTTTTCGAACCACTACATATGTCATACTAATTAAATCAAAATGGATGGCTGCTTGCTCATCTCCAAGCGTTTTGAGATTAAAAGCTTTCACCCAGCTCGTTATTTAGGTTCGAAGGTTCACAAATGATGCTACATTCATTTCTAATTCACCTGGTGAATTATAGATCATGATAAACTGGCTCACTAATGCATGCATTCTCTGGTATGGCAATTAGTCTAAGTGAAATCTCCATGTAAAAGGATATTAACATCCCTCCCAGAATCCAGATGAAAATTGAAACTCTGGCACTGATCTAGATGGAGCCCTGAGCTAATTCAGCTCAACACTCTCCACTTCATCTTGTTGTAAAATCAGCAAAGATTCTCCTACCTGGCAACACAGGTTGAGAGAGTATTAAGAAGGCATATGGTATGCTTGCCTTCCTTGGAAAGTGCATTGTGAATAAGCATCAGGAAGTCATGTTGCAGCATTATAGGGGATTGGTTCGGCTGCATTTGGAGAATGGCACCCTGTTCTGGTCACCCCATCATGGGGAGGATGTGGAGGCTTTATCGAGGTTGCAGAAAGGTGTACCAGATCACCGCCTGGGTTAGGAGGTATTAGCTGTAAGAGGAGGTTGGACAATCCTCGATTGTTTCTCCTGGAGCATCTGAGGTTGAGAAGAGCTAACAGAAATATATAAAATGAGAGGAATAGATCGAGTGGACAGTGAGAACCTTCATCCCAAGGTGGAGATGTCAAAGACTAGAAGGCATCGGTTTAAAGTGCAAGGGGGCAAAGTTTAAAGGAGATGTGAAGGGCAATGTATTTAGACAGAGATTGGTGGGTACCTGGCATGCTCTGCCAGGAGTGGTGGTGGAGGCAGATATGATGGTGGTATTGCAGCTTTTGGATAGAGACATGGATATGTAGGGAAGGGGGAGGATATGGATCAGGTGCAAGCAGAGGAAATGAGTTTAATTTGATGTAAAGTTCCGTACATACATTCTGGGCCAAAGGGCCTGATCCTGTGCAATATCGTTTTGTGTATTCTTTGACAAATCTGTTATTTGCAATTGTCACAGTAATTTGCAAAGCCTGAATGCAGAGTCTCATCAGCACTGTGTCCCCAGACTTGTCTACAGTGTTGAGATCTGAGTCACATTCTGCAAGCAAGAGCCAAGATTAAACAGGTTCCACCTTTGTCATTTCATCGAAGCTCTTGGAAGCAGTGGATTAGTAACAACAAGATGCTTGAAAATAAAACAGCCTAAAACAGCTCATAAAGGATGCAAACAATCATTACTGGCTGGGACAGGTGACTAATATATCAAGGACAGCAAAGACCGTTTTCTATGCCCAACTCAAGAACATTGCAGATTGCAGAGAGACAAAGCTCCCATAGAACAACAAGGTCAAGACAAGAATGCTTCCAAAGACATCTGACTTTGTTGTGAATCCTGTCATATGCCCACAGTTGCCAATGTCCATCCAACAGAATCTACCTATCTTTGTTTTAGAGATACAGTTTGGAAACAGGACCTTCGGCCCATCGAGTCCGCGCTGACCAGCAATCACCCCGTACACTCGCACTAGCCTACACACTAGAGACAATTGACAACTTATGGAAGCCAATAAACCTACAAACCTGCACGTCTTTGGAGTGTGGGAGGAAGCCGGAGCACCCGGAGAAACCCCACGCGGTCACGGGGAGAACGTACAAACTCCACGCAGAGAGCACCCGTGGTTGGGACCAAACCCGGGTCGCTGGCGCTGTAAGGCAGCAACGCTACCGTTGCACCAAAATGCCGCTGCTTTTTAATTATCTATTAATTAATCTTTTCAAAAGCTAATTTGAATCCCAATTTCCTGAAGGAAATACCGACCTTAAATATTTGTCAGGGTGAGATCATCCTTTGTACAAATTAGTGATTACATTTTGTTCATTACAATCACAATGTCACTTCAAGGTCAATGGATTGGCTGGTACCAATTGATGCTGATAACAGCATGAGATATTCTGATCTCATGAAAACAATCAGGTCAACATAAAGTTTAAGTAGGAACTGCAGATGCTGGAAAATCGAAGGTAGACAGAAATGCTAGAGAAACTCAGCGGGTGAGGCAGCATCTATGGAGCGAAGGAAATAGGGAACGTTTCGGGTCGAAACCCTTCTTCAGACTGATCAACATAAATCTTGTATTCCTTTCCTAATCCATAAAAATGCAAGGTTGTTTTATGAATAATCATTTGATAATGAAATTGAATTCGAAATAAACAAATAACCTCTAACTTTGAATTTTATTAAAGTGGAACAAGATTGATAACAACATGAGAACACAAGAGCATTATGGCTGCATTTGTCTCTGTATTTGTTCAAATATTAGTTCAGACTTGAAATGGACATGGACTTTTCAGTAGATTTGAAATGGTCCCATTCAAGTTACTTTGACTGCAAATCCAAATGTTCTATTGTACAAATCCATCATCATCCTTCAATGTAACTTGTCAACCACCATCAACATTATCAAGAATTTGTCACATCATATAAAACAAATTAAAATTCAATGACGTCTCAAAGGAACATAAAACGTTTTGTTAATTGAGAGATGACAATAGCAAATGTGCGCTGTTGTGACATTAAGCGTGGAAATATAACATTGTGCCATTACGTGTAAAGGGAAGAAACACTAGCAGGACAAATAGTGAAAGGCCTGGATAGAGTGGATGTGGAGGGCATGTTTCCACGAGTGGAAGATTTTAGGAACAGAGGTCACAGTCTCAGAATTAAAGGACATTCCTTTAGGAAGATTAGGAGGAATTTCTTTAGTCAGAGGGTGGTGAATCTGTGGAATTCATTGCCCACAGAAGGCTATGGAGGCCGTGTTATAGAGTGATACAGCGTGGAACCAGGCCCTTCGGCCCAAACTGCCCACACCAGCCGACATGTCCCAGATAGACTCGTTCCCACCCCATATCCATTCAAACCTGTCCTGTCTTATCCATGTAATGGACATGCAAAGTCAATGGTTATTTTTAAGGCACAGAAGATAGGCAGATTCTTGATCAGTACGAGTGTCAGGAGTTATGGGGAGAAGTCAGGAGAAAGCGGTCAGGATGAAAAGATAGATCAGCCATGTTTGAATGGTAGAATCGACTTGATGGGCAAAATGGCCTAATTCTGCTCCCATCACATGAATTTATAAGAGCACTTGGCTAGCATCCTGCTCCACTATTCTATGGGATTATGGTTGAATTTATCCTTGCCCCCAACCCCACTTGACCAGCCGCTCCTTGTTCTCCTTGTCTTGATTACATGAGAGACACTCAATGGCTCTGGCACTACAGTTCTCCAAACATTCATGACTTTGCTTCATTTCTGTCTTATATGAGGTATCCTTTATTCTAAACCTGTGTCTCCTAGTTCTGAATATCAACATTGAGGGAAACTTCAGATAAGCATGCCCCCAGGCAAACCCATGCAGAATCCTATTTGTCTCAGTCACATAACCTCCTATTCTACTATACTTTGATGAATATTGGCCCAACTGATTCAATCTATCTTCATACAGCAACCCCTTGATTGTCAGACACAACCGCAAGAACTTTCTCTTCAATGTCTCCAATGGAAGCACATCTTTTTTTCAATCTTCTCACAGTATAATCAAACAGCAATCAGCACAGTGGCAAAGTTGTTGCCTTACAGAGCCAGAGTCCCGGGATCAATCCTGACCATGGGTGCTATCTGTATGGTTCTCCCTGTGACCGAGTGGGTTTTCTACAGTTGCCTAATTTTGCTAATAGTCATAGAGCGATACAGTGTGGAAATAGGCCCTTCGGCCCAACTCGCCCACACTGGCCAACAATGTCGCAGCTACACTAGTCCCACTTGCCTGCGCTTGGTCCATATCCCTCCAAACCTGTCCTATCCATGTACCTGTCTAACTGTGTTTTAAACAACGGGATAGTCCCAGCCTCAACTACCTCCTCCGGCAGCATGTTCCATACACCCATCACCCTTTGTGTGAATTTTTTGAAAAATACAAGATTTTCTATACCTCTATAAGATCTCCCCTCATCCTCCTGCGCTCCATGTAATAGAGAGACAGCCTATTCAACCTCTCCCTATAGCTCACACCCTCCAGTCCTGGCATCATCCTTGTAAATCTTTTCTGAAGGATATTCATTGTCCAGGCCCAAAACAGTTGTTGCTAAACTTATCTTATTAACACAGTGGAAGAAACTGTCCAAGATTCAAGATGACCATTGGTAAATAGTTTACATTTCTAACTACTACCCTTTGCCTTCCCCTTCGACTTGATCAAAACAAACTATACTTGTTGACCTAACTAAGACTGTGACCTGATAAAGGGAAATAAGGCATGTACCTAGGCAAGGCATTCCATTTAGTCGACCATTGATGCCTGGTTTAAATTTATGACTAGTGCCCTTGCTTATTATCATGACCTGATCAAAAGGAATAAGATCAATGTAGATGCAATGTATCATCTACAGATAATGTTGACAAGTAAAAATACTACAAATATTAGACAACATCGAGCGATGTCAGGCATCACAGAGATGAAGGCACAGAATCCACCCCTCAGATTTGGTCAAAGAAAGATCGCATTGAAACCTACCGAATAATGATCGGCCAAGATAGTGTGGATGTGGAGAGGGTGTTTCCAGTAGTGGGAGCGCGTCGGGCCAGCGGGCACAGCCTCAGATTAAGAGGAAGTACATTGAGAATGGAGCTGGGGAGGAATTTCTTTAACCAGAGGTCGGAGAATCTATGGAATTCATTGCCACAGATGGCTGTGGAGGTCAAGACATTGGATATTTTCAAAGCGGTGGTTGATAGGCTCTTGATTAGGAAAGATGTCAAAGGTTATGGGGAGAAGGCAAGAGAATGGGGTTGAGAGGGGATAAATAGATCAGCCATGATTGAATGGCGCAGTAGTCTTATGGTAAGAGGCGTATTCCATGTCACCATATGATCTTCTCTACAATTATTCCACCCACTGAAACTAATGTTCCGAAGCATACTATTGGTGTGAACAAGCACAGAAAACGAATTGAAAATAAATGCAAAGTGATTTTCGGAGTTATATTTTGTGAAAAAAGTTGAAAAATAATTGACTGAAGTTTTTACTCATTCCACGTCTAGCCTTCACATACTTATAATTAGCTTTGATATTAGGTGCAAAGGACATTGCTGGAGGACAAATTAGGAATAGAATATGTAGGAACGAACTGCAGATGCTGGTTTAAACCAAATTGGAGGAACAGCATCTCGTACTTTGCTTGGGCAGCTTGCAGCCTAGTGGTATGAATATTGATTTCTCTCACTTCAAGTAACTCTGCATTCCCTCTCTCTCCATCCCTCCCCCACCCAAATTACACCAGCTTCTCGTTCTCACCTAGCAAACAGCTAACAATGGCCTGCCTCGTTTATAATCGTTACTTTTTTTGCACATTTTTCATTCATTCATTCTATAACTCTCTCCATCACTGTCTATATCTCTTGTTTCCCTCTCCCCGTCTGAATATGGGTCTTGACCCAAACGTCACAAATTCCTTCTCTCCAGAGATGCTGCCTGGCCTGCTGAGTTACTCCAGCATTTTGTGTCTATCTTAGGAATAGAATATTGACAAAATAATAAAATAACAATGTTGTCCACACAATTTTTCATTAACTGGAGCATGTATCATATATCCCCACCAATAAGCCACATATTAAAGGAATAATCCAAACACAAGGCAAGAATAAATAATTCTAAGCATATTCATTCCTAAGACAAAACTACATAATACGGTTAGCAATGACTTCCATTATGTTAACAGCATGCCAAAGAGTCAACTATATTCTGCATTTATGTGATTAGGAAGGCATGTATTTGTGCTGTCATTTCACCTGAGCTAAGCGATTTGGCTCAAATACTATAATTGGTTCACATTATCAAAAAACTAGCCACAGGCAACACCCACACAAAATATCAGTGTAGCTTCAGTTTCAAGTCAAATCTCAAGGAGTGCATTTTTCTGCCACTTCTCTGGATATAATATTGTCCATGATTTGCAAGCTATAGTGAATCTCTTTGGCTGCAACTCCAGCTTAAGTAGACACCTTGATTCCGTAATAAGTGAAGTAATTTGCAATTACATAAATCACAGAAGTGCCGGTATAAGTCAGAAGGTAAACAAGCCTCCGATCTAAAAGGGGCTCAAGATAGACTGTATTAAGTATCAATCCAGATGAAGCAGGTACTATCACAACAATTAAGAAACATTTGGATTGGTACATGGATAGGATAAGTTTGGACCAATATGGACCAAATGCAGACAGGTGGGACAGGTTTAGATGGGGCGTATTGGTCAACAAGAGCAAGTGGGGCTGAAGGGCCTGTTTCCACGCTGTATGATTGTAACCGTTGCTTCAAAATAACCATTGTTTTCCTGAAGATTTGCCTTTCTATTGACAGGCAATGAAGACATTTTGTTCAAACTTTTGTTTGTTTGAACGACAATAAAAAGACATTCTATAATACCAACACACATTCGGAATCACATTCAGCCATGATCACATTGAATGGCGGTGCTGGCTCGAAGGGCCGAATGGCCTACTCCTGCACCTATTGTCTATTGTCTGTTGGAGTAATCAGCAGGAATAATTTAGTTTTATATCAGAGTCAGAATAAGGCAGTCCAGTAAAGATTTGAGTAACTCAACGAGTGAGGCTTGTGCTGTTGAGTTACAACATCACTTGTGCTCTACACAATATTTCCAACAACTGCATTTCCTCAAAGGGTCATAGAGCATGGAAAAAGGACCTTCGGAGCAAGTTTCCCATGCTGAACAACATGCCCCATCTACCCTAGTTCCACCTGGGCCATAACCTTCTAAACCTATCCTATCCATGTACTGTACCAATTGAAATGTTTCTTAAACATTGTGATACGTCTGTTCAATTGTCTCTTAAATGTTATCATAGGACCTGTCATAACTACCTCCTCCAGCAGCTTGTTCCATACACCCACCACTTTTTGTGTAAAAAAGTTACCCCTTAGGTTCCTATTAAATCTTCTCCCCAACACCCATCTTACCTTAAACCTATGTTTCTGGTTTGCGATTCCCTTACTCTGGGCAAAAGACTCTGCAACTATCTAATCTCATAATTCTGTACATCTCTATAAAATCACCCCTCCTCATCCTGCACTGCAAGGCATAAAGTTCTAGCCTGATAAACCACTCCCTATAGCCAAGACCCTCGAGTCCTGGTAACATCCTTGTGCATCTTCTCTGCACCCTATCCAGTTTGACATCGTTTCGGTAACACTGATAAATACAGAGCACACTTTACGTTCGCTCGTGTGTCGGACGACATTCTGCCATCGCTTTGCCACAGCCAGTGCCACATCTGTGCCTCTGCAGAGATTGTCCATAGTGCATGCCTCTCCGCCCGCAAGTCAGTAGGTGGGCCATTGTCTGTACCTCTCCACAGTTGCACTTGTCAGAGTCCGAGAAGCCCCACTTCTTCAGGTTAAGTCCGCAATGTCCCCCTCCATTGCGGAGGTGGTTTAGGGCTTTCCAGGTAGTATAAGGCAGGTGGTGTCCTGGTGCCATCTGTTGTTTGGTTTTGGTACCTAGTACGGTTGGCTCTAGTTCCATAAAGATGTTCCGACTCTTCAAGTGTTTCTTGGCACGTTGGTGAGTGTGCAAAGGGTGACGGGGGTCTGTGTCCACATTGAAGCGTTCTACTGCAGCTGCCCGATCACGTCTTCGAGATGGTTTGTTGATGCCAACCAGCTCGTACAAATATTCAACCTTTCTCGGCTTCAGGAATCCTGTGGTATTCCTGCAGGCAGTGTTCAATGCAGAGTCCACCTTGCGTGCATGTTTAGAGCGGCTCCAGACGGGGCTTGCATATTCTGCCACTGAGAAACAGAGCGCCAGGGCTGCAGTGTGGATTGTTGTTGGGTCACTTCCAAATGAGCTGTTTCCCAATTTTGTCGATAACATTGTTCCAGGTGTTGACCTTTGCCTTGGTTTTTTTAACATGTTGCCGATATAATGTGCGATCGAGGACCACACCTAGGTACTTTGGGGCTTTGCAGTGTTCCAACAGGACATCTTTCCATCGCACCTGCAGTTGACATTTTGCATCCCGGTTCTGGAGGTGAAAGCTGCGCTTTGCGTTTTTGTTGGATTTGGGCGCAGGGAGGTCTGTTGGTAGTATGTTGTCATATTCTTCAGCCTCTAGTACGGTCTCGATCTGGCTGAAGTCTGAGGATTGTCTGAGGATTGTGTTGCGACAGTGCACACTGGGCCATTCTTAGTCACGTGTGCGACCAAATCTATGAAAAATTGTGGAATGCATCTCCTCCAATTCTGATAACACTACAGGTACATTGATTAGTACTGTATATGTATGTTTCATATTTTTTTCAAAGTTTATCAAGTGAAATTGTTATATGGCATGCTGACAATGTTTGTTTAGGGCCAGAGGTCAAGTATGGCTGGTCACATGTGTGACAATACACGGAAGCATTTTTTTTCATAACTTACAAAACTCTGTGAATTTAAAAAAAGCTAGAATGTTCATATCTTTAGCAGACGAGCATTATAGTTCTGCAGGTAGGAAAATAGCAATGAATGAGATTAATCTCTTACAATGTGAATATATTACTTTGAGCACTTGATAAAAAAAACTGCCAATTACATATTTATGTGTGGGATGATTTTAATTTCCCATTTAACCTGAATCATGCAAATAGATTTCTTACATTTGTTTAAAGATGTTTTTGTAGATAATTTCTTATAAACAAGGTAAATACTTGTTTCAAATGGACTTTCCAACTCATTGTAGTGAACGTTCATAAGTGATGGGATCAGAAGTAGGCCATTCGGCGCCCATCAAGTTTATTCTGCCATTCAATCGCGGCTGGTCCATCTTTCCCTCGCAACCCCATTCTCCTGCCTTTTCCCCATACCTCCTGACACTTGTACTAATCATGAATCTCTCTACCTCTGCTTTAAAAATATCCATTGACTTGGCTTCCACAGGCTTCTGTGGCTGATAACTCAGATGACTCAACCACCCTTGGGTCTTAAGTGATGCTATACGGGCAGATTTTCCATCTCTTGGATGTTGCTCCCAGAGACCTGGGTTCAATCCTGACTACAGGTGCTGTCAGTACAGATGTTATACGTTTCTCCACATGACAGTGTGCGTTTACTCCAGGTGCCCCGGTTTCTTCCCACACTTCAAAAACGTACAGGTTTGTATGTTAATTTGGCTTAGGTATTAAAAAAAAATGTAAATTATCCCTAGTGTGTAGGATAACGCTGGTGTACGGGGATGGTGCAGTCTCGGTGGGCCGAAGGGTCTATGTCTGCACTATACCCCCAAGCTAAACTAAATACCATTTATAATTCCGTTTTCCAGAGTTGCACAGTGGTAAAATAAATGTTTCAATGAATAACACGAGTTCAAATAGAACATGAGAATCAAAACAAGAGTGAGTTGAAAGCAACACAGGAAGCAGAGTCCTGGTGTGTTTAAAGGGAATGATGGAGACAACATCTGATGAGCCAAATGCTGAGCCTTCAGAATATCAGAACAATCAGGTTATCAGAGTTTTACTGAATAAAGCAAACTCTGATTATTTTGTTCTCTCACTGAGATCACTGCAATGTTACAAAGAAAAAAGTGGATTATTTACAGGCAATTTCACCATAGAAAGAAACTCAATTTATTTTTGGCAGTGGCAGAAGAGAACCACCGTCACAAGATTTTAATGCAGGCTCCATTCATGGGTATCATCTTGAGAGAGCAGTTAAGAACATAATGCAAGAAACATCAATAGACTGTATGGCCCCTGTTCTGCCATTCATTCAAATATTGGTTGATCTAATCTCTCAATCAGACCACATGCCTATCCATGTTCTTCAGTTTAGATTTGTTTATTATCGTGTGTAGCAAGATAAAGTGAACGGCTTTTATGTTGTGTCACCGGAAAGAGTATACATGATTACAATCGAGCTGCCAACAGTGTGCAGATACAGGATAAAGGGAATAAAGTTCACTGCAAGATAAAGTCCGATTAAAGATAGTTCGAGGGTCTTCAATGAGGTAGATGGTAGGTCAGGACAGCTCCCTAGTTGGTGATAGGATGGTTCAGTTGCCTGATAACAGCTGGGTCAAACCTGTTCCTGAATCTGGAGGTATGCTTTTTCTCACTTCTGTACCTCTTGTTCTCCAGAGATGCTGCCTGTCCTGCTGAGTTACTCCAGCATTTTGTGTCCACATTTCTGCTTGTCCCTTATATACCTTTCATTCCCACATGAATCCAAAAAACGATTGATCTCATCCTTGAATGTATTCAATGGCTCAACTCAGGCAGGCAAGAAGCAGCCTAAAATTCACATCTTTAGGAATGAAGAAATCTATCCTTATCTTCATCGGTTGCACATCAGAGACAGTGCAATCCCGAACTCAAACCCAACTACAATGATAACAGGCACAAAATGTTGGAGTAACTCAGCAGGACAGGCAGCATCTCTTGATAGAAGGAATGTGTCACTGCCTGCTTTCAGTCTGAAGAAGGGTCTCGACCCGAAACGTCACCCATTCCTTCTCTCCAGAGATGCTGCCTGTCCCGCTGAGTTACTCCAGCATTTTGAGTCTATCTTCATTGTAAACCAGCATCTGCAGTTCCTTCCCACACAAAGTAAACATCCTTTCACCATTCAAACTAACTCTTCTCCGTCACAATCATATGTTTCAATTCTTGTAAACTTTCACATAAAACAAACGTTTCATTCCTGGCATAAACATTTATCCGATCTGCCTCGAATGCATGTTTTACCTCCTTAATAAGGCAACAGAAACTAAACATCGTATTCCAGGTGTCATCTTACCAAAGCCCTGTACAGTTGGAGTAAGCTTTCCCTACTGGTGCAATGGGAATGCAACTTATTAATAATATTATCCAGCAATTCATCCACAATTCCCTCGCAATGCCATTGTTATCAGTCACAGAGATAATGTCAGTATAAATTAAATTTGCCCTGTTATAATTACATCCCAGCACATCTATTCCTGTGGATTCAACACAGATTCTAATTTATCTTTAATTTCTGATTTTCCCTGACACTTCCCACTCAACTGAGAATAATTCTCAGAGGCAGGTATCATATCCATTTCATAACCAATAAGCAAGCAAAATTGAATAAGTTTCAGAGGTTTCACCAAAACCAAAAAAGCCAATAATGGTGGAAATCCATGTTGGTGACTTTCCGATTGTTAATTAAATGATCAACCCAAAATGGTGATGTCACAGAGGGCTGCAGATGAAGATTTACAATAAAAAAGACACCAAGTGCTGGAGTAACTCAGCAGGTCAGGCAGCATCACTGGAGAACCTGGAAAGGTGACATTTCAAGACGGGATTCTTCTCAAAGATCCCAAACGAAAGCAGAAAGGTCCCGATGCAAAATGTTACCTTTCCATGTTCTCCAGAGATGCTGCCTGACCCGAGTTACTCCAGCACTTTGTGTCTGAGGTTTTTGAACCCAAGATAATGTACCAACTTGCAAAGAGTTATGTGGAAGTTCATTAATTCTGTGATACTGTACATTCAAAGAAGTGGTATATTTTTCAGATTTTTCTTCGAACATTTCAATCATGTAATTCTGTATTCAAACCTGCAACAAAGTCACTCAGGAAAGCCATGTTTATTTCACAAACACAGGTATATTCCCTTTCCCTTGTTCACCATATTCACACAACACAATTGTTCCTTTCTCCCTTTGCTTTGATACTGACTTGTTTTATTTATCTAACCCATGCAAAATCGGTTTGAAATTTTGCTCTAACCAGAAATAAATTTTGTATGTGATGTTACTGCATATATATTGAAGCAGGTTTTTTTTTCATGGAATACAAATCAGAGGGCATGAAACTAAAAGCAAAAATATTCTTCAGACTTGCGTTTCAAAAGATAGCCCTGAATAAATCTGCAGTGGTAATGATCTGTACTTCAATCTCTCCTGTCTCATGCACTCTCATTATCGTCTACAGCTAGGAGCTGCAGACCAGTTCATGGAGAATTGATTTTCTTTATTCACAAGCTTGTGTTGACGAAAGCTGGAGTGCAAATTCTCAAGCATCGCGGTTTCATTCAAGTAGTAATTCTTTACCATTTGCACTGAGATGGCTGAAGGGTAGACTTGATGTCCACAGGCGCTCATCTCTGAGCGATTATTATTCAGAAATAAGGAATTGGTGCCTCCGTTATATATTTTTCCCCCTTGTGGCAACCTTATGGCAATATCCCAGGAATGAGTATGTTAACCTATGATGAACGTTTGTCAGCACTGGGCCTGTACTCGAATGAATGAATTAATTAATTAATAAGTTTATTGGCCAAGCATATACACATACAAGGAATTTGCCTTGGTGCTCCGCTCGCATGTAACAACACAACATACAATAACGATTAAGAATGACACATAAAACATTAAACATTAATAATAAAACATTACAGTTTAAACATGTCAATGAAATAAAATACCAGAGCAAAATTAGGCGACAGACTTTTGGTTATTCAGAAGAGCTACTACTCGTGGAAAAAAAGTTGTTTTTATGTCTGGCTGTGGCAGCTTTGACAGTCCGGAGTCAAACTTGCTGGAGTTTAGAAGAATGAAGGGGTACCTCATTGAAACATACAGAATAGTGAAAGGCTTGGACAGACATTAGACAATAGGTGTAAGAGTAGGCCATTAGGCCCTTCGAGCCAGCACCGCCATTCAATGTGATCATGGCTGATCAACCACAATCATAGAATGGTTGTGGAGAGAATGTTTCTGCTCATGGGAGAGTCTAGGACTAAAGGTCATAGCCTCAGAATTAAAGGCCGTTCTTCTAGGAAAGAGATGAGGAGGGATTTCTTTAATCAGAGAGTGGTGAATCTGTGGAATTCTTTGCCACAGAAGGCTATGGAGTTCAAGTCAGTGCATGTATTTAAGGCAGAGATAGATGGATTCTTGTTTAGTACAGGTACAAGTTATGGGGAGAAGGCAAGAGAATGGGGTTAGGAGGGAGAGATAGATCAGCCATGGTGGAGTAGACTTGATGGGCCACTTGGCCTAATTCTACTCCTATCACTTATGACCTAATGTTTTATCAGGCAACTGAACCATCCTACCGCAACTCGAGAGCAGACCTGAACTACTCTCTATCTCATTGGTGACCCTCAGGCTATCTTTGATCAGACTTCACTGGCTTTAACCTGCACTGAACTTGATTCCGTGCGCTGTGCACTCGAATGTAATCATGTCTTCCTGCTGACTGGTTAGCACGCAATAAATGTTTTCCACTCTACCATGTGACAATAAACTAAAACTGAAACCGTCAATAAACTTTCTGCAGAAAGTTGGACTATTTAATTCAGTACTGTAGCGGCACCAAACGTGGTGAATAAAGGTGAGAAGTCAGGTCGGTTCAAACTGTTGTTTAGTCGTTAAGTTAGGATGGTGCGCTAACCATATTACAATGTTGCTATAGCTGAGCGAGGTTGTACTCTCGGGCTTGCTACCTATTGACTCCTTAAGGTCTCGAGGTGAGATGACCTTAACTACCAGGGCTAGTTCGTTCAGAAAACAGTGCTGAAAGCAAGACAAGATGGAGAAGTCAAAGGTAGGATCATTAATGGCATGGGTGGTGTGGAAAGCACCTGTTTCCATGTATCTTTAGTCATTCTTCATTAAACTGGTGATTCCCTTGAATAAACACATTACAGAATGTATGTACATTATTTGCAGAAGCTGAAATCTTCAGCAAGACACAAAGTGATGGAGAGCTCAGTGTCATGGCATTAAATGTCATTCCCTTATTTGGTATCTGTACATTATGAATGGCTCGATTGTAATCATGTATTGTCTTTCCACTGACTGGATAGCACGCAACAAAAGCTTTTCACTGTACCTCGCTACACGTGACAATAAACTAAATAGATCTTGAGGCAACATTTTGGGTCAGAACCCTTCTTCAGACAAACACGTGTCCTGAGAAGTCCACTTAAACTGAAGAAAGGGTTCTGACCTAAAATGTCGGCTGTCCATTCCTCCCCCGATGCTGCCCGACCCGTCGAGTTACCCAAGCATTGTGTTGTTTCAAATTCTGGATCATGTACTCCTCACTTCAGGTTTTCTTTTACCAATACGCTGGATGGTGAACACTTAGCTTGAAAGTTGAGTTTGCAGACCGCCAGTGGGATGACTGTAAAACGCGCTGTGCATCAGACGGGAAATGCTAATTGGTTTTTAAACAAATGTACTTTCAACAAAACCTCAGCTTTCAACTTCAGTTCAGCAACTGCGTTCTGAGAGTTGCTAATGTACAATGCTGGAACTCGTTTCTGCTCATTTTGAAAAATTATAGTTGGCATCTCAGAACAGATTGTAATGGTCACATCCCATGTGTGAATACACAATGACAGAGCAAAACGCTTCATTCTTTTGTGCTCTTGTCATTCTCATCTTCAAGTAAAGTCTCACAGAATATAAAAGCAAGAATATCACAGCTTGTTTTCACTCTATAATTTCACTGGTAGGTCACAGTTGAACGTGTGCGCAAATGTACAGAATTTGGCTCAACGTGCGGATCTTTTGAAAAAAACCCCATCAAATCTTCTTTATTATTTGCATTAATTGTGTAAATGGGAATATGTTTTACTTAAAACGTATGCATGCATGGGCAGGATATATTAAATACAGTTATGTGCTAAAGAAAGGGATAACCTGTGGGATTAAGCCCGTTACTGCTTGTGCAGGAGAGGTAATGGCCAACAAATCATTGAATCATAGAAAATAGGTGCAGGAGTAGGCCATTCGGCCCTTCGAGCCCGCACCACCATTCAATATGATCATGGCTGATCATCCAACTCAGTATTCTGTACTTGCCTTCTCTCCATACCCCCTGATCCCTTTAGCCACAAGGGCCACATCTAACTCCCTCTTAAATATAGCCAATGAACTGGCCTCAACTACCTTCTGTGGCAGAGAATTCCACAGACTCACCACTCTCTGTGTGAAAAATGATCTTCTTATCTCGGTCCTAAAAGACTTAAATCCTTATCCTTAAACTGTGACCCCCTTGTTCTGGACCTCCCCAAAATCGGGAACAATCTTCCTGCATCTAGCCTGTCCAACCCCTTAAGAATTTTGTAAGTCTCTAAAAGATCCTTACATGTAATGAATATCTAGGTAATCTTATTAGGGATGTTATTGGGGGCAGCACCTTGGTGCAGCTGATAGAGCTGCTGCCTCACAGTGCCAGAGACCTGGCTTTGATCCAGATCTCAGGTGCTGTCCGTGTGGAGTTTGCACATTCTCTCTGTGAGCACGTGGGTTTCCTCCAGGTGCTCTGGTTATCTTGCACAATTTACACTACAACCTCAAATAAACTCTGAACTACATCAACGATTATTGCACTATTGTCTGTTTGATTTTTATGTGTACGTATGCTTGTGTGCGAGTGTACACACACACACACACATTGAAATTGTTTGTTCCTCATTTATTATATTGTTTACAGTGTACTGTGTTTACATATTCTGTTGTGCTGCTGCAAGTGAGAATTTCATTGTTCTATCTGGGAAATATATTACAATAAAACACTCTTGACTTTCTTAAAGTCATGCGGGTTTGTTAGTTAACTGGTCTCTGTACATCGCCCCTAGTTGTAGTGTGGATGAGAGAATGGGATAACATACAGGAGGACCTGGATGATGGGCTATTGTAGTTAGCTTGGACTTGGTTGGCTGAAAGACCTGTTTCGAAGCTGTATCTTTCCGTTTAATTCAATTCAATTCCCAACACCTCATGATCACAAACACATGTCCTGGGAAGTCTGTGTAAACGGATCTATTAGACATGTTGCCACACGTAAATAACAAACTGCAATAAAGCAATTAAGAAGAAGGAAAAGTAGGGAACTGAGTCTCAGGTAATGAGTGAAGGGAAATAAAAGATCTATGTGTACTTGCAGAGAGAGCATATAGGTACGCAGCCAAAGGTTTTTTTTTTAAATGAAGAACACAGTGTGAATGAAAAACAAGATTTTATTTTGGAGTCACGTGAGTAACTATGTGAAGACCCCGCCAGCACACATGCGCGACATTAGCGTTCATGCGACGAACGGGAGTACAAGGCGCTCCCGCTACAAATTGAAAAGTCGGGCCGACAGGTAAGTTTTACCGTGGCCGTGTATATTTTTTCTGTGGTCTGCTTTATATTCCAGGAGAATGAGCAAGACCAGAGGGAGGAAATCTGCAGCTCGCCCCCATTCGTCTTCCATTGAGGAATGTTCTTTGGAGGGGGGGCAAGAGGCGGCAGGATTGACTATAGAACCGGGCGGTAGTATCCGACGTTCGGATGAAGATGCCTCACCGCTCGAGAGCGGCACAGGCAGCCGCCTAAGCCAAATGGAACGGCTTATGGAGCAATCGCTCCAGCGAGATCTGCTGAGAGAGCAGCAGCAGACTCGCCAAGGGAGCTCAAGCACTCCCGCAGTGCCCTTTACTCTTTTGAAGGCAGCATTGGCAACCAGGTCTGGGCTGGTCAAGAAGAGGGGTCGCTGGCTGAAGATGTCCGGAGTACGCAGGGTGTACAGGATCAGGAAGAGCTGCTGGGTGTGGTCAACCGCTACGTGGTCATTCCACGAGCGGGTCGGCCTTTAGAGCCGAAACTTGCAGCCAGCATTGACCACCTGTCCTCAAAACCCCTACAAGAACAGGTGGTCAATGAGGCTCTTGAACAATATACAGCCCCAGAAAATTGTACATCATTGAATGTACCAGCTGTAAACAGCCAAATTTGGGGACATTTGGGGCAGAACATCAGGAACCTGGAGTTGAAGCTCCAGAAAATCCTTAAACTCCTGACTGCAGGAATAACATCATATGCTCGGTCCATTGATGGTGTGGACATCTCCACAAATCAGCAAGACACATTAGCTCTGCTGTGCACCACTCAATACGAGATAAACAATTTACGGTCGTGAAGACCCCGCCAGCACGCATGCGCGACATATCGTCGACCGCATGCGAAGCGACAGGCAGGGAGGAGGGTCGCTACTCCACCGGAACGGACCTGCAGGCAAGGTAAACTAACCTGCGGTCGATTTTTCTTCCAGGGACTCTGTGTGACAGAGTACTCCACGGGCCGCTTCGAGACTGACTGCGGACCGCGGGATGCGGGCAGTCAGCAGCGGCAGCAACAGACCGGAGTCGGACAAGCCTGTTGACCCAGGAGGGTCCGGGTTCACAGACTCGCCATTCGCAGGTAGCGACGGCAGAGCGACTCAACACCGCAGCCCGCAGGATCACGGCGGAATGACGGCAACGCTACCCGGAAGTCGGGCAAGCCCGTTGACCCAGGAGAGTCTGCGCTCGGAGACTGCCATTTGCGGGTAGCTAAGGCAGAGCAGGAGCTCTGAATCAACGCCGGAATACCGCGGACTGACGGCAACGCTACCCGGTAGAGGTAGCGAAGAGAGAGCCAGGGCCACGACTCAAAACGTAGGCGGGAGACTTGCCGTTAGCGGCAATCTATATTCCCGCATGGAGCCGGGGGGGGGGGGGGGGGGGGGGGGAGTGCGCTCCTCCACCGGCAGCTTCAAAAAGGCCCTCAGGTAAGTTATACTAACCTTGAGTTGCTTAGCTTCTGTAGTAGACTTATTTGCTTACAGAAACGATGGACAGGAAGACCAGAATTAAGGCATCGAAGCATGCCTCCAAGGGCCGCGGGACTTCGGACGGGAGTCAGCGGCCGCAATCCCCGGAGCTGCCCGCACCACCGGCAGCACCCGCTCCACGGGCCGGGGAAAGAAGGCGGAAGTTGGGGAGCCCTGTTCAGTTGGCAGGGCCCGACTCTCCACCACAGCAGGCCAGGGAGCTGCACGTTGGTCGGAGCACCGCGCGGGAGCAGGGTAGGCAAGACCCTGACTCCCTGCCGCTATCGCCCAAACATCACCGGGCCAGCGGCAAACAGGTGCGTAAACCCGTGCCTCGTTCAACGGCACGTTCTGTTTCCCCTCTGTTACAGGTCTCCAGAGGGCGGACCAGGGGGAAAGCCGCACCGAGGTCGAGAAGCCCCGCTGCAGCGGCCGGCATCGACTTACCACCGGAGAAGTCTGCCAGATCGCGGACCGGTGACGCATCTACTGGAAAATTGGGGAGCCCCGCAGGAGCGGCAGGCACCAACTCACCACCGGGGCAGGCTGCCAGATCGCAGGCCGGTTGTACCGCGCTGACAGGCGGACCTGCTTCAGTCCGGACGATGGCAGACAAATGGCATGTCCGCGTGGGAGTCGTGTAGCCCCGCAGGAGCGGCAGGCAGCGACTACCGACCTAGGTTCCTGAGACACCTCGACGAGGTGCGGACCGATGGTAGAAGCCCCAGTTGTTCATCAGAACTTGGGGAAGTCGACTTGCCGTCCGCAGATAGCGGCGGCGGTCGCACGGCTCGTATGGAGCGAATGGTCGAGCAGCTGCTCGTACGGGACCTTCTCCATCAAGAGCGTGTGTCCCTAGGATCTAGGAGACACACAGCAGAACCACCAAATATCTCTCCCTCGTCAATAGGGAGTGCCAGAAGTCAGCCGTTAGCTGACTTTGAAGAGGGGTTGGCGCAAGAACCGATGTTGCCAGAGATGTCTGAAGAGGAACTACTGGAAGTAGTGTCAGAATTCACCCAACCAGCACAATCAGGCAACGTCTTCAGCCCAAACTAGCGGCCAGCATCAATTACTTAACCCCACCAGCTGCAGGAACAGGTGCTCACGGAGGCTACAAACAAGTACAAAGCTCCGGGTAATTGTGTGTCGCTCAATGTCCCGACCGTCAACACACCCATCTGGGGTAACATCAGTCCCGGGATCAGGGCCCAGGAATTAAAAATACAGAAAATCCTGAAATTGTTGATCTCAGGCATTACTGCCTTTGCCAGGTCCATAGACGGGACGGACATGACGGAGGAGCAGCAGGATGCACTAGCGCTGCTGTGTAATACACATTATGAAATAAAATGCTTTCGCAAGAGCTCCATCCGCCCAACTCACAACCCAACATTCGCGGGTTTGTGCAAAGCCTCTGCTACGCCGCCACCGAGACAGCTGTTCGGTGAAGACCTGCCAAAACAGGTAAAGACCTGGACGAGGAGGCAAAAGCGGTCGGGTTGATGAAACCACCATCCTCGAGCAGGCCACCGGCGTATCGCAGACAGCATCCTTACGCCACGTCTAACAGGCCTCGGGTTCAACCCGACAGGGCAATCAGAACCTATCCACCGGTCGCACCCTATCAACAAAAGCTTTTTTTAGGACAGGGCCCCCAGCGACCAGCGTGGAAGATGCGCCAACCCCACATCCCAGCAACACAACGGACCACAAAAGCCCAGAGCATCAAGCCCCGTAGGTAACCATGGAGGTAAGGGGGTCTGGTTCTCTTGGGAGTGCTGCATGTATAACCTCACAAGTAGGAGGGAGGTTGCGTACATTCTGGGATGCATGGGGTTCTGATTGTCACTATCCCAGGGAACAAAGCAAAACACATAATAGAGGCATGTAACAGCCTTGCCTGCGCCAGGAAACCGACTATTAGACATGCTGCTAAGGTGATTGGAAACTTGTAGCTACATTCCAGCTGCACAATTTGGGCCGTTACACTATCAAAACTTGCAAAGAGCAAAAATCTCAGCATTAAAAGCGAATGCTGGACATTTTTACAGGCCTATGCAGCTGCCAAACAAGGCACAAATTGAGCTACAATGGTGGATTAGCAATGTTTGTGATTATTTTAATCCCATCATTATATCAAACCCATTAGTCATGTTACAAACCGACGTAAGCGCCCAGGGCTGGGGAGCTACTGACACCACTTCCAGTTGTGGCGGCAGATGGGATTTGCACGAGTCTACTCTTCTTCAATCACAAGGTATAAACTATTTGGAAATGCTGGGAGCATGTCACGGGCTGCAGGCTTACTGCACTAATCTGCATCATACGCATGTCCGTCTTCAAAATAAATAATACCACTGAGGTGGCGTATTTAAACCATGTGGATGTTATCAAGTCAAATAAAATTATAGCCAAATATGGAACACCAGATATCGACCTCTTTGTGTCCAGGTTGAACCATCAGATACCAACATATGTCTCTTGGGAACCAGATCCTGGGACAGTGGCGATGGACGCGTTCTCGCTACGTTGGGGGAAATGGGTTTTCTATGCTTTTCCCCCATTCTGCCTCATTAGTCGGGTATTGCAGAAAATTCAACTAGATTCTGCAACAGGTATACTGATAATACCCGACTGGCCCACACAACCATGGTACCAGGTGGCCCTCAACATGATAAAAGAACCATGGGCACAGGTTACCAAATGCCCGAATTGGTGACCAATCCCATAGCAGGAGAAAATCATCCGTGCCATGGTCATCTGAACCTATTGGCTTGCAGGTTCTGAAGAGGTCACTACTGGAATTCGGGCTGTCATCAAAAACCATGGTCATCATAACAGCATTGTGCAGAGAGTCCACAAGGAAGCAGTACCTCATAAGGTAATGGGAGGCCTTCTGTAGTCGGACCAAGACCGCCTACAACTCTGCTACGATCTCCAATGTGCTGGAATTCCTCGTGTGCCTTCATTATGATGAGGCCCTCAGTTACAGTGCCATAAACAGTGCCAGGAGTACACTGTCATCCTATCTCAACATTGGAGTGGGATCTCACCAGCTGGTATCCAAACTATGAGGGGTATATTCAATTCCAACCCTCCCCGACCACGATATTATATTACCTGGGATATAGGGGTGGTGTTGACCCTACTCAGGAGCTGGTCGCCTATGACGTATTTACCACTGGACTAACTCACCTTCAAAGTGGTGATGTTAATGGCACTGGCCACAGCACAACGGGTCCAGACTCTACAGAAACTAAAATTGGATAGAATGGTCTCGACCCCCAATAAAGTGACTTTCTTTATAGATGAGTTGCTTAAACAGCACAGACCTGGGACTACAGGACTGAAAATGGAATTCCTAGCATATCCCGTTGATGTAAGACTCTGTATAGCCATCTATATCCGACATTATATTAATGTCACACACACAATCAGGAATATGGAGACAGGTCTGTTTATCAGCCATGAAAACACCCATTACAAGGTGACGGTGCAGACTATCTCCAGGTGGCTCAGGGTGGTATTTAGTGCAGCAGGTAAGACACTAACATTTTAAAATCTCATTCTACCAGGGCTGCATCCACATCAGCGGCGAGGACCATGGAGGTACCATTGGATCATGTCCTCGCAATAGCGGGCTGGGCCAGTGAAACTACATTTCAGCATTTTTATAACACACCTGTGACCGCTCTCGCAATGTTTGTGGAGTCAGTTTTAAGTGCTGTTCCCTAAACGTTTGTCCCCGAGTTCAGGGGTTTATTGTTTGTATTAACAAATATGTTACTATTTTTCAGCTTGTTCAAGTCTGAAATACTCCATCAATAATTACGGCAGTGTGTGAGCATGATGTGGTCGAGGGCATGGAATCACAGAGCTTTGATTTCACAGATCTTCACGAAGTCACTCACGTGACTGCAAAGTAAAATAGTAAGATTAAACGAGAACTTACCAGTTTGAAGTTTGATCTTTATTTTATGAGGAGTTGCGATGAGGGATTTCGTGCCCTCCGCTCCCAACCCTCTATCATAAGGTCAACTGGTAAATTAGAGTCTCTTAAATCTTACTATCCTCAGTCATTGTTGTTGCCTGTGATTCCACACCGCTGCTTTGAAGAATGTCGCGCATGCGTGCTGGCGGGGTCTTCACGAAATCCCTCATCGCAACTCCTCATAAAATAAAGATCAAACTTCAAACTGGTAAGTTCTCGTTTAATCTTACTATTAAAACTGTGATGTCACACTGGCACAGCAAAAGAGCTGGTGCTTCATCGCGACAGAGACCGGGTCGAACATGCGTGGAGACCGGGTGCTGTCTGCGTGGAGTTTGTACATTTTCCCTGTGTCTGTGTAGCTTTCCTCCAGGTGCAACGGTTTCCTCCCGCATCTCAAAGGTGTGCATGTGTGTGGGTTAATTGGCTTCTGTAAATTGCCCCCAGTCTGGAGGATGCAAAAGTGGGATAACATGGAACTAGTGTGTGGGTGATCAATGGTCAGCGTCGACTTGATGGGCCGAAGGGCCTGTTTCTGTGCTGCACTCTAAACTAAACTAAAGATGAGAGAGATTTAGTTTTAGTTTAGAGATACGGCACGGAATACAGGCCGTTTGGCCCATCGAATCAATGCTGACCAGGCATAATATCGGTGTCGAAGAGGCAGGTGGATATGCAGGGAATGATGGGGGATAGATCACGAGCAGGAAGATGAGATTATTTTATCATGGCCTTATGTTCAACACAGACACGGTTTTTGCAAAGAATACAGAAGTGACACGTTTTGATAACAGAAGCATGAATTGGGAATGTACGCAAATGTGCTCAAGTTGAAACAACGAGACCAGAGACTTCAAGTAGAGAAAGCTTCAAAGGATGCAAGGCAAGTTAAGCAGACAGTTCAAATAATGATTTATTTATAGAGGCAAAAAATATGAAAGAAAGATATTTTGTGCTTTAAAACGCATTGAATAAGCTTTGCAGGTTTTGACTGCTGTGCCTTAGAAAAGATCTACAGGTCTAAGTGAGTGTGTGCAGTGGAGATTTATTTGAATATCAGAGATGAGGCATGCAGCAAGATTGTACTAGCTGGTATTGAAGCTGAGAAGACT
Organism: Okamejei kenojei; assembly: GCA_035221665.1. NCBI lineage: Eukaryota > Metazoa > Chordata > Chondrichthyes > Rajiformes > Rajidae > Okamejei > Okamejei kenojei. The sequence goes on along the minus strand of CM069143.1, from coordinate 58,585,960 downwards.
AAGGGCATTTGATGGAGATTTTCCAAAGGATGAACAGAATTGTTCATTTAATAGGAGCCGGGGCAGTGGCTGCCTTATAGTACTTGCAGCACCAGCAACCCGGGTACGATCCTGGCTGCGGGTGCTGTGTGTACGCAGTTTGTATGTTCAAACCGTGACCTGCGTGGGTTTTCCCAGAGAACTTTGGTTTCTTCCCACACCCCAAAGACGTACAGGTTTTCTAGGTTAATTGGCTTGGTATAAAAGTAACAATTGTCCCTAGTGTAGGACAGCATTTGTGTAGGGATCGTGTGGCCTGTTTCCGCGCTGTATCTCTAAACTAAACTAACGAAATTGTTCCCAATTGCAGATCGTGTCAAAATGCAGCATTCTCAGATTTAAAGCAATTGATGAAATAAGCAGAAGAGACACAAGAAACTGTTTTATTTTAATATCATTAGAGCAAGAATGCAATTTCTGAACATTTGGAGGCATTAACGCAAAGAATGAGATCCAATCAATTTCATACTAATTTTAATTTGTTATGTGATATACACTTCTTTTTTTGCAGCTGGACATTCTCTGTTTAGGCCTATTTTCCCCCAAATAACAGATGAATAATTGAAGACTAAGGAACTGCAGATGTTGTTTTACAAAAAAAACGCACTAAATGCTGAAGTAACTGAGTGAGACAAAAGCTGGATCCAGGTGTGGCAGTTGGGTGGTCCATCTGTCACCGGACAAGCTTTGTCCCCCTCTGCTTTTCCAGCTCTCCCCCCTGCTAGATTTAAAAAAAGTCTCCACACCAAATCTCACCTGGCCATATTTTCCAAAGATGCGGCCTGACCCGCTGAGTTATTCCAGCACTTTGTGCTTATTCTTAAATAGAAACAATTGCTACATATTCATGGAGTCAGAGAGACATACAGCACGGAAACAGGCCTTCATCCAATTTGACCAAGATTCCCCATCCAAACTGGTCCCATTTGCCTGCATTTGGTCCATATCCCTCGTACCCATGTACCTTAAATTGAATATGTTCTGAGGTTTCTACCAATCCTAATAGTAAACACAGCAGAAGAGGTCAACTTTACTAAAAACACAAAATGGCAAGGGTGCAGTAGACCTGATACTGGGGAACATGTAAAGGCAGCAGTCGGACTAATCCTGACCCGGAAGAAAATGATTATCAGTAGAATGGGGATAAGAAATACTGAGAGATGAAGAACTTGTGGGAGCAGTTTACAGATCACGAACAGCAGTAGCACAGTAGGAATGACCATTAATAAAGAAATAAGAAATGCTTGAGGTTAAGATATAAAGATTGTGGGGGTATTGACAATTCAGATCAAATTAATGAAATTGTAGTGAATGAGTTCTGCACTCTCTTGTTCATTGATTTCTCATAATGCTTTTTGGGATAGTTAATGGCAAAGTGCATCATGGAAGCTACCAAGGAACAAGTTAGTTTTGAACTAATGGCCCTGTCTCACTGTGCGACTTGACCCACGAGGTACCCCGAGTGAGAGACTCGTGGTTGTGCACGATATCCCAAGTTGATGTTCAAGTGTTTGAACCGAGTTCCCACGGGTATGGTATACTGCGATGTTCCAAGTCGTCTCCCGTTTACTCTTGAGCTGACAAAGTTCGTCTCCCGTTAACTCTTGAGCTGACAACATCTCCTGAAATGTGACACAGTGTTTCTAACAGGAGTGACTTGATACACACAAATAGACTGGATGGGCTCAACAGGTCCAGTGTCATAATGAAATATGAGGCATTCTGCGGTTCGTCCATGCGCTTGTTCACGCTGGATATCGGGGCCAGATCTCGCTTTCAAAGTTCATGGTAGAAAACGAGAGGGGATATGAGATGAAGCATTTGTAGTGAAGAAATGGGTAATTGTGATTGGCTGCATATTTGGCCCATGTGCATTTCTTTACCAAATTCCTAGCATAAGCAGCCCTGCCCGGATCTGTCAGTACCAGTAGTAATGAGAACAGGTGGGGACGGGCGGGCAGGCAGCAAGCGGCGGGGACGTTGGCCAGGAGTGGGGGCATCATGTACACATTAGCCAGCTCACCTCATACATGTTGGACACATACATGTGGTGTCCACAAATACACAGACTGTACGTTTACTTGTGTGTGTCTGTCAATGTCTGCGAGTTAAAATACCACTACAGAACTAACAAACATAGATTAATCTGTTGCCGTTTGACTCGTTTTAAATGAGAACCATTATGATCAAAATGCGAGCTGGTTTAGGAGATACTGGTCGGTACATTTACAAGCATTGTGTCATGTTATGTGTATCCTCAAAGAGTGATCCAAGTGTTCCTCTGTGTGCATGACATTTTGCAGTGTTACATTTTAAAACGAATCCAGAAATCGCAATTTGAGATTCAGTGGAGATATGGCCCGTTTCTGGCAACATGACGTGTTGAAAAATCGGTCATGATCTTTTATTCACACACTATAAAAATCGTCCCTTGGTTAAATTGGGCTCATTTGGTAACATGTCTGCAACAAGGCAATTTGAGTGCAGGATGTTGCTGTTTTTTGTTCAAGCGCTGTATGCAGCAGCCCAAAAAATGTGATGCAACTACGCTTGTTAAATGAAAGCAGAAGGGGAGAGAGTAAGAGTAAAGAGGAAAATTAAAGAATAGGTCTCAGTGGGTGAAGCCCCTCTTTGAAAGGAGATCTCGCTTTGGACAATATGAAAAGCTGCTTAAAGTGCTGTGCCAAGAGGATAAATCAGCATTTAAAAGAGTGCCCACGGGTTAACAAGTTAGACTCACGAGTTAATAAGGTCAACGCACGGGCCCTACGAGAGTTAAAATGTTTCCATTTTACACTTGAACAGTGAATTTGACTCGTGGAAAAAATCAAACATGTTTGATTTTTTTCATGAGTTTTCAAGTTTCGCGGGTACCTGCCGTTAGCGCAACGAGTGGACAAGTTGATCGCGCGAGGTCCGACGTTGCAGAAACGTTCATCGTACGTGATCACCACGAGTGAAAACTCGGGGTCACTCCTGGGCAGACTCACACCGTGAGACAGGGGTTTTAGTCTGTGCATTGGGACAGAACTAATTGGTAAACAAGAGATCGTCCAGGAAAAATGTTCACAATATAGCTGAAAGTTATATTCAATTTGGGATGGCTAAATGTAGTTGGAAACTCACCTTTTATTCAATAAAAGCTACATACATTAGTATGAAAGAAAAATTGACATAAAATGGATTTGGAAAATTAGATCATGTTTGTTAGTAGATAAAATGTTATATATATTTAAAGAAAAGTCATGTTTCTCCACAGATTGTATTCCACCAGTACAAGTGAGTCATCTGCAGCTAACAAAATATATATTAAGAACTAAGTGTGCAGGAAGGAACTGCAGACGCTGGTTATACACCGAAAATAGACACAAAATGCTGGAGGAACTCAGCCGGACAGGCAGCATCTCTGGAGAGAAGGGATAGGTGACGTTTCAGGTCGAGACCCTTCTTCGGACGTCACCCATTGCTTCTCTCCAGTCACGCTGCCTGTCCCGCTGAGTTACTCCAGCAATGTATATCTACATTAAGAACTCAAATCTGTTATTTTGCCAAGTAGAACAGCAATCCTGATAATTTGAGGTGTTTTAACAACTAGTCATTGGTGACCTCTAAAACGGAGATGTATGGAAAGTAGCAAGAAACTATAAAAAAAAGATAGTAATTGCTTCCAAAATGCCCGAGACTAATATAAACAAACATAAGTCTTTTACAGACAGAGGCAAGAAGAACTATAATGGGAAATTAAGAAGCTAAAGGAGTAAACAGATACCTTGTATTCGTCTTCATTGTTGCAGTGACGATAGTTAATTAGAAACATGGGATCTAATGACAAGAATTACTTAAAGTAATTAATGAAGAGAAAGCACTGCATGACTGCAAAAATAACAACAGCCAGTTTCTGGAGAACTTTCTAAATAAAATTGGCTGCCCTGGAAATGATGTCTACAGAAATAAGAGATGAATTTATGATTCTCCATAGCTCAATAAATTCTGGAACCATTTAGTTTGGTTATACAGTGTGGAAACAGGCTCTTCAGCCCACCGAGTCCAAAGCGACCAGCAATCACCCGTACTATAGCTCTATCCCACGCACAAGGGACAATTTGGAGAAGCCTATTAACCCACAAACCTTCACATCTTTGGAATGTGGGAGGAAACTGGAGTACCCGGAGAAAACCCACGCGGTCACAGGGAGAATGTGCAAACTCCGTACAGGCAGCACCTCGAGTCAGGATGGAACCCGGGTCTCGGGCGCTGGAAAAGTGTCCAAGCACTTTGGAAAATGGTGGAAAATGTGACATTGTTCTTCAATAGAGAAGGCAAAGGGACAAAATAAAAAGGAAATGAAGGTGGTGTCATGAAAATGCTGGAGTCGATTATCAAGCATGTGGTTACAATGCAGTTCGTAAACCATTATATGATTAGGCAAAATCGGGAGATTAATATACTAAGAAAACCATAATTGATGAAAGTAATTAGGGTTTTTGCAGACTACGGTGCAACTAGGGGCGATGTGTGAGCAGACCATAACTTGACCAAAAGATTTTTGAAAAGTCGCAATGTGAAAGGTTGTTATGTAAAATGAAAAGGCTCGCTGGATTAAGAACAGCATATTTAGATGAATCACTGCCGAAAACTGAAAGGTGCAAAAGGGCCTTTCTTATCTGGAAAGCTGTAATTTAGTGAGGTGTCACAAGAATCACTCCCACCTCCTCAGCTACTTCAATATATATTAATGATTTAGGCAGCACGGCAATACAGCAATTAGTGCAGCTGCCACATAGCTCCGGCAAGCTGGGTTTGAGTTTGACCTTGGACACTGTCTGTATTGAATATGTTCATTCTTTCTGTGATAACCAACACCAGAAGGTAACCGACTTTACTGACTAAATAGAAGAGAAAGTTAAGCCCCTGTCCCACTTTCACGACCTAATTCACAACCTCTGCCGAGTTTGCCCTTGACTCATACTCGCAGCATGGTCGTCACGAGGTCGTAGGTAGGTCGTAGCAGGCCGTGATGCTAGTCGTAGGTACTCGTGGCATCAAGTAGGTCGGGGCGTTTTTCTAGCCTGATGAAAAATGTCCATGAGTAAAAAAGGTTGTGATTTAGGTTGTGAAAGTGGGACAGGGCCTTTAAGGAAGAGTTGCAAAGGTGAATGGGCAAGAGAATGGCAGATGGAAGGTTTCGGCTTATTATTGATTTTTCCTGTAAAAACTGCAGTTAATCATTTTGGTACAAATAATCAAGAATAATAAAGGTTGGTAAATAGTGGGAATTCTATCCTATTCAACTTCTACAGGTGCACGGTGGAGAGTCTTCTGGCCTGGTTCGGCAACTTGAACGTCCAGGAGCGAAAAGGACTACAGAAAGTTGTGACCACTGCCCAGTCCATCACCGGCTTTGACCTCCCCACCGTCGTAGGGGTCTATCGTAGTCGCTGCCTCTGAAAGGCAGGCAAAATGATCAAGGACCCACCCCATCCTGGCCACACACACATTTCACCATTGCCATCAGGAAGAAGGTACTGGAGCCTGAAAACTGTCATGTCCAGGTTCAGGAGCAGCTTCTTCCCTACAGCCATCAGGCTATTAAACCCAACAACGAATAAGCTCTGAGCTCTGAACTGCAAAAGACTATATTATTATTATTGCACTATATTTGTTACTTATTGAAATTTTTCTTTTTTCTCTTCCCCCGTTACGTACTATGTTTACATATTCACATGTTCTATTGTGCTGCAGCAAGTAAGAATTTAATTGGCCCATCCGGGACATATGACAATAAAACACTCTTGACTCTTGACTTGAATTTGGATGTGCTGGTTCATGAAACAGAAAAATAACATGCAAATGCTGAAGGAAATTTGGAAGGCAAACGGTAACCTTTCACTGGAAGAAGGTGAGAAAACACAAAAGTATCAGGAGCTTTACATAGAACAGCACAGAAAATGTGTAGGAAGGAACTGTACTGTACAGTTGCTGGTTTACACTGAACATAGACACAAAGTGCCAGAGCAACTCAACAGGTCAGGCTGCATCTCTGGAGACAAGGAACAGGGTTCAGCCTGGAGAGGGGGTTCCAACCCAAAACATGTTCCCTTTGCTCCAGATTTGCTGCCTGACCCACTTGCTGCAATTTTAAAGGACTTTTAAAAACGTGCATCTTTGAGAACTGTGCATTTTTAGACTCCAGGCCATCAAAGCATAACAGATCACTTGGTATGGTAATGGTGGGGGAGGGGAGGGGGGAGGAGTGGAGGGGAGTGGAGGGGAAAGGAGTGGAGTGGAGTGGAGTGGAGTGGAATGGAGTGGAAATGGAGTGGAGGGGAGGTGAAGGGAATTGAGTGGAGGGGAGGGTCATGGAGTGGAGTGGAGTGGAGGGGAGAGGAGGGAAGCGGAGTGGAGTGGAGTGGAGGGTGAGGGGAATGGAGTGGAGGGGAGGGGAGTGGAGGGAAGGGGGGGGAAGGGGTGGGGAAGGGGAGTGGAGTGGAGTAGAGGGGAGGGGAGGGGAATGGAGGTAAGGGGAGGGGAGTGGAGGGAAGGGGAGGGGCGGGAAGGGGAGGGGAGGGGTGGGGAGTGGAGGGGAGGGGAGGGGAGTGGAGGGGAGGGGAGTGGAGGGGAGTGGAGGGAAGGGGAGGGGAGTGGAGGGGAGGGGAGGGGAGTGGAGGGAAGGGGAGGGGAGTGAAGGGGAGGAGAGGGGAGTGGAGGGGAGGGGAGTGGAGGGGAGTGGAGGAGTGGGAAGGGGAGGGGAGTGGAGGGGAGGGGGAGTGGAGGGGAGTGGAGGAGTGGGAAGGGGAGGGGAGTGGAGGGGTTTCCCTGCATGAGGTGGAAGGATTGTACATGATAGCTCTCAAACCACCAGTTTATAAAAGTGAGGGGCAAGTTCATGTTGCATATAAGATTCTGCAGAAGGGTCACGACCCAAAACATTGCCTATCCACCTCCTCCAAGAGAAGCTACCTGATCCACTGAGTTACCCTCGTACTTTTATAGGATTCTGGGTGGGATTCTAAAAGTAGATAAATGAAGCTGGGCAAGAGAGTTTTGGATAAGGGGTAGAGACTCAGACTTTGAGAACTAGTTTAGTTTAGTTTAGATTTAGTTTAGAGATACAGAGCTGTAACAGGGCATTTGGCCCAGCGAGTCCACGCTGACCAGTGATCCGCTTACACTAACACTATCTTACACACTTGGGAGAATTTGCAAATGTTATCGAATCCAATTATGCGACAAACCTGTATGTCATTGGGGTGTGGGAGGAAACCAGGGCATCCGGGAAAAACCCACGTGGACATGGGGAGAACGTACAAAGTCTGCACAGACAGCATCCGTAGTCAGGATCAAACCCAGGTCTCTGGTGTTGGAAGGCAGCAATGCTGGAATATCTCAGTGGGTCAGGCATCATTTCTGGATAAATAATGTTTCAATTCAGGACCTTTCTTCAGACTGATTGTAGTCGGGGGTAGGAGAAAGCTGGAAAAGAGGTGAAGGTGGGAAAAAGGCTGGTAAATGATGGGTGGATAGTTGAGTTTAAAATCAGAATCTGATTTTATTCGCCAAGTATGTTTTGCAACATACGAGGAATTTCACTGGCCAGGTCAGTCATACAATTAAAAGCAACAGACTCAAAAACACATTTTAACATCCACCACAGTGACTCCTACACATTCCTCACTGTGATGGAAGGCGAAATAAAGTTCAAGTCCTTCCTTTTGTTCTTCCTCGGTCTGGGGCCTCGAGCCCTCCATTGACGGGACGATCTTTACTCGCGTAGCCAGCGGCGTTTGGGCCCTCCGCGTCGAGGCGTTCAGCTCCCGCATCGGGGAGATGTCAGCTCCCCCGCGACGGGCGATCGAACCTCGCGTCGGGGCTGGTCGAACCTTCTGCGGTGTTTGAGCTCCAGACTCGGTCTCTCCCGAGACTGCGAGCCCTTGATGGTAAGTCCGCAGGCCGCGGTGGGAGCGTTCCTAGGCAAGGGGTCCGCTCTGATGTTAAGTTGGCGCCCCGCGGTGAGGCTCACGGCAGACCGCAGAGCCCAGAGAATGTGATCCGAAAATTGGTCACATCTCTGGGAAGATAGGAGCTTTATAGAAAGTTTCCCCCTCCCCCTCCCCCTTCCCCCCACAAAAAAACAAACTGAAGTACATTAAAACAAACGCTAAAAATAACAAAAAGATTAAAAAACGAACAGACTGCCGGCAGGGTGGCCATCTGCCCGGCGCCCCTGGTGGTTTAGTTTAGTTTAGATACAGTCCAGAAACAGTCCCTTCAGCCCACCAAGTCCCCGCCAACCAGTAATCTCCTCACTATCCTGCACATAATTTACAATCTTTACCAAATCCAAATAGCCGACAAACCTCCACGTCTTTGGAATGTAAACGTACAGATTGCGTACAGACAACACCTGTAGTCAGGATCGAACCTGGGTCTCTGGCGCTGTGAGGCAGCATCTCTACCGTTGTGCCACTCTGCCGCGATACAGGTGATGGCTTTTCTTTTTAGATCTTGTCAGCTTTGAAAATATTTCCTGAATATTTTTACACAATATGTTTACAACACACAATGGAAAATATCATGAATCCCTGCTCAGAGTTTACTGACGCATTTGCGCTGGGGACGAACCCAATGGCTCACTTCAGGTCAACTCTTGTGTAATCGTCACACTCCACTAATTGTAAATGCGACTATCTGTAGAAAATCAGGTGGATTTTCTCCTCAATATTTAGTTATCGTTCCTGCTTTGTCATTGAAACTGCGCAGACCTAGTGCAATTGATTTTCAAGCTTTATGCCCACCCTATGTACACCACCTGTTCCGTCGTGATTGGTACTGGTCTGGTCTATTTGATTCATTTATGCTGGGATTTCAGGCATGGTATTTTGACAGCTTCCTATCCATCATGGAGTTAAACTGTCTCATGCAGTTGTCGACCATACAGTTATCCCAGGAGCCTATCCATCATGAGGTTAGATTGACCGGAGAACCCATCCATCATGTGGTTACGGCCCCTTCCCCAGTTGTCTGTCAACCGCATTAATTTCCAGCTCCACTCCTGGACTGAAGGTTACAACTGTAATTGGAAGCATCGAGTCAGAAATAAATATTAAATAATGATAAATTGGATTGTCACTTCCCAAATGCAAAATTAGCAATCCGGAGGTATCATGTAGGGCGGCAATAGAGTTGACGTCTTACTGCGCCAGAGACCCAGGTTCAGATCCCGACTACGGATGATGTCTGTATGGAGTTTGTACGTTCTCCCTGTGACTGTGTGGGTTTTCTCCGGGTGCTCCGGTTTCCACCCATACTCCAAAGACGTACAGGTTTGTAGGTTAATTGACCAATAAAATTGTAAATTGTCATTAGTGTGTAGGATAGCATTAGTGTACAGGGTGATTGCTGGTCAGTGTGGACCTGGTGGGCCGAAGGGCCTGCTTTCATGTGGTATCTCTAAAGTCCAGAGTAAACTGCAGTACTGAGCATGTTGGCCCAGTTTCCTCACACATGAAATTCTGTAAGATCATTTTTTTACAGGTAGCTAACATTTAATGAATATGGTGAAGTGGTGTATGGCTTATTGAACTGCCCCAACCGCGGGAGATAAAGAGAAAGAAGATTAGACTTAATTGCCTTCCATCACAGTGAGGAATGTAGGGAATCTTCTGTGGTGGAAGTTTATGTTAACTTTTATGTATTGTTGTGTGTCTTGTTGCTTTTTTTGTAGTATGGCTGATTGGCAATTCGAGTTTCACTGTACCTTAATTGGTACGTGACAATAAAATACCTTTGAACCTTTGAAATTAGAGGCAATGACTGTATTCTTCTGTCCGAATTTCAGTTCCATGATGACAATGTACTGCTGCTATTACTCATGGTGAATTAGTTTAGTTTAGTTCAGAGATACAGCAGCATTGAAACAATGGCCCACTGAGTCCACATCGATCAATGATCACCTGTACACTAGTTCTATTATACACACTAGGGTCAATTTACAGAAGCCAATTAACCCTCAAATCTGCACGTCTTTGGAAAATGGGAGGAAACCGTAGCACCCAGAAGAAATCCATACGAGCACAGGGAGAACGTGCAAACTCCGTATAGACAGCACCCGTTGTCGGGATCGAACCTGGGCCTTTGGTGCTGTAAGACAGCAACTCTACTGCTGTTTTTTTTTTTATTTTGACCAATCAAAAATTAACTTTGAAGCATTGAACAATGTGAATGGGTTGATGGCTAAAGTGGACTCAATGGGCTGAAGTGCCTCTGTCTATGCTATATCTCTCATTCAATCAATGTTGGTTCCTCGATAGAATTTCTTCCATGTATCTTTTCTGATCTCTCAGTTCCCCCTCCCCTGAATTTCTGTCTGAAGAAGGCGTCTCGACCCAAAACGCAACCTTTTCCTTTCCTCCAAAGATGCTGCCTGACCCTCTGAGTTAGTCCAGCTTTTTGTGTCTATCTTTGGTGTAAACCAGCATCAGCAGCTCCTTCCCACACAATGCTATTTCCCTTCTGTGTACAAATGATGGGGATAAAGAATTCATCCAGTACACCTCCTGTTTATTGTCAGAGCAGACTATTTCACATCCCGCACCTGGTATTTTTGATTTGACAAATAAATTCTATGTCAATGCAGGAAAACATTTTCATTTTCCTGAGGAGAATTTTTCCATTACTAAAATGATTTGCCAAGTATGTGCATTTGAAACACGTGTAGACAAAAACAGGTTGTTCAGCATTTGGCTGTGGTGGATTTAACCATGACAAAGGAACCATATAAAGATATTCTGGAGATGAGTCTTGACCTGAAACACAGTCTGTCCTTTTCCCTCCACTAATTTTGCCTGATCTGTGGAGTTCCTCCAGCACTTTGTTCTTTACTCAAGATTCCAGCTTCTGCAGTCTCTTGGCTGTCATAAAAAAGGACACAATTTTGATATCATGCAAAGATGCCTTATAAACAATAGACAATAGGAGCAGGATTAGGCCATTCGGCCCCTCGAGCCAGCACCACCATTCACTGTGATCATGGCTGATCATCCACAATCAGTACTCCGTTCCTGCCTTCTCCCCATATTCCTTGATAGAGTAAAGGGGCTGTCCCACTTGGGCGACCCAATTGGCGAGTTTAGAAGAGTTTGAAAAACTGACATGTTGAAGACCTCCTTCAACGATGTAGATCTCCTTCAACTATGTTGAAGACCAGCTTCGACTAACTTTGGGAAAATTGGACACCGAATAGTGGAGAATGAAGCCGACCTCCTTCGATTTCCTTTAACCTCCCTTCGGCTATGGTGAAAACTATCTACGACTACCTTCAATTACCTTTGATTACGACTAACTACGACTAACATGCCGACCTACTACGACCTATTACGACTAAACCTACGAGTAAAAAAAGTCTTGATTTTTTCCATGGCGACCTTTATTCACTCGCGGGCATTTTTTAACATATTGAAAAAATCGCCGCGACTTAGCTGAGGCCTCAAGTACGCGGAGACCACTCTCAAGCATGAAGGAGAGTTACGAAGATCACCTACGACCTCGTGTCGACCATGCTGCGAATATGAGTCGAGGGTAAACTCGCCAGAACTCGGGGATTAGGTCGCCCAAGTGGGACAGCCCCTTTAAGGGCCTGTCCCACCAGTGCGAGATTTCAGCGACTGTCTTCGAACTTCAAGCTCGAGGGCACTCGCCTGGAAAAACTCGAGCTGGATCGACCGTCAGCGATGAAACCGCGAGCCGGATCAGCCGTCTGCACACAAACACATCACAAAGGCGGGGGCAGGGGAAGCGGGGTAGCCCTGTCTGAAATTCACACCCGTGATGAACAGGAAGGTAAAAGACGACTGGTACAGTTACGGTAAGTCCTTTAGAGAGCGCGGAAAGGGGGTGGGGGGGGAGAGAAGGAGAGAGAGGGGGAGAGAGGGGGAGAGAAGGGAAGAGAAGGGGAGAGAAGGTGGGAGAAAGGGGGGAGAAAGAGTGGAGACACTTTTAAGAAGCCAGACAACTTTTAATAAAGTTTAGCGGGCATTTAACATTACCGGTCAGTTTTCCTTCGTTCTGAAAACTCCAATGAGCCAAGTAAAATGCCTGGTCAGCAAAGGAGATTGCCTATGGCTGCCTCGACTGCCTAGCGACCCCACTCCTCTGCACTACGAGTTCAAAAGAACCATGCCGACCAATGTTCACTCGCGGAAACATTTTCAGCATGCTGAAAAATTTCCCTCGACCAAACTGAGGCCGCGAGTATGCGGGAACTTCCCTCGAGCATCAAGGAGAGTTCCAGTGACTCCTAGGACCTCCTAGGTCCATGTGTCGACCATGCTGCGAGTTTGAGTCGAGAGCGAACTCTTCTAAACTCGCAAATTAGGTCGCCGCAATGGGACAGGTCCTTGAGTCGACTCATACCCGCAGCATGGTCGACACAAGGTCCTAGGAGGTCTTTGTAACCCTCCTCCATGCTCGAGAGTAATGCCCGTGTACACGAGGCCTCCGCTAGGTCGCAGTGTTTTTTTCAACATTGCGAAATGCCCGTGAGTAAAAAAAGGTCGCCATGGAAAAAATTGATATTTCATTACTCGTAGGTTTAGTCGAGGTAGTTCATAGTAGGTCATACTGCTATTGTAGGTAATCAAAAGCAATCGAAGATAATCAAAGGTAGTCGAAGGTAAAGCTCGTTGAGCAATAAAAAGGTAAGTAAACCGACCGGTAATGTTAAATGTCCGCTAAACTTCATTAATAGTTGTCTGGCTTCTTTAAAGTGTCTCCACTCCTTCTTCCCCCACCCCCACTTTCTCTCCCCATCTCTCTCCCTCTCCCCGCGCTCTCTAAAGGACTTAACGTACATCATAACAGCCGTCTTTTACCTTCTTTTTCATAGCGGGTGTGAATTTCAGACAGTGCTCCCCCACTTTCCCTGGCCTCCGCCTTTGCGATGTTTTGTGTGTGTGTGTGTGTGCGCAGACGGTCAATCCGGTTCGCGGTTTCATCGCTGACGGTCGATCCAGCTCAAGGTTTTTCAGGCGAGTGCCCTCGAGCTTGGAGGTCGAAGACAGTCGCTGAAAAGTCGTATTAGTGGGACAGGCCCTTTAGATAGCGTGTCCAATCTCTTAATAATCTTATATGTTTCAATAAGATCCCCTCTCATCCTTCTAAATTGCAGTGTATACAAGCCCAGTCGCTCCATGCTTTCAACATGTGACAGTTCTGCCATCCCGGGAATTAGCCTTGTGAACCTGCGCTGCACTCCCTCAATAGCAAGAATGCCCTTCCTCAAATTTGTCTTGTACTTATTAAATTGAGCCCTATCATAGTGCCCTCTATGCTTGGCTTCTACAACATAAAACAGATTAATTATTCTTTTTTTGACTTTATCTCACAAAGTGTTTGCTCAGCGCACCAACTGAGAGATGAAAGGAACGGTGTTTCTAAAAGCATGGCAATCAAATCTGATTACAAAGAGATGCCGTTGTTGCACTTCACGGTGATGCTATTGTAGTGCATTTAGCCCTGTGAGTCACCTCCCATCAACGTAAGATACTCACAGTGTTTACATAGACTGAAAGGTTGCTTTGACACCCCTGAATCATTTACAATCACAATCTGCACACATATGGACACCAGTAAAGGATGGTAGTGGACAGCTATCAGTTTACTCCATAGTGGAGTAACCTCTTGAAATTCAAAGCTGTCCCCCAAAAAAGTGAACACTCAAAAAAGCACCCACTGTTTTCCAAACATTATCCTGCTCCAGCACTCTCTTTCACATTTCTCCCCTCCATCTGCAGAAGGTTCTAGACCCGAAACATCACCTGTCCTTGCACTCCAGAGATGCTGCCATGTCCACTGAGTTATTCCAACATTTTGTGTCTATCTTTGGTACAAAAAAGGCATCTGCAGATCCTTCCTACACAAGAAACTGAAGATGCAGTTTTATCACAAAAGGACACAAAGTGTTGACATACCTCAGTGGGCAGCTCTGGAGAACATTGGCAGATGATGTTATGGTTCAGGATTTTTCAATCAGTTTGAAGAAGCGTCCTGATCTGAAACATCCCCTATCCATGTTCTCCAGAGACACTACCTGACCCTCTGAGTTACTCCAGCACTTTGCTCCATCTTTTGTAAACCAGCATCAGCAGGTCCTTGTTTCTGCATTGTGCAGACTTATCAGCAAAGGCATTCTGGTTAAAGCTCTTCCTTTTTTCCAGAACAAGATCAGGCATTTCAGTAACATAAATTCAACATATTGGGAAGCTCTTTGCACATTCTAATGTTTGTCATTGTTGTTGTTCATCATCATTTTAAATTGCATTTCATTCTTCTTTTGCAGAGCATACATTTTATTTAAGGTAGACAAAAATGCTGGCGAAACTCTGTCAGTGAGGCAGCATCCATGGAGAGAATAGATTGCCCCCACCTCCATAGATGCTGCCTCACCCACTAAGTTTCTCCAGCATTTTTGTCTACCTTCGATTTTTCCAGCATCTGCAGTTTTTTCTTATCCATTTTATTTATATCAGTTGCACTGTTCAAAATTCAATTGGGCCACAATCCTTGCCTATTATTTATCTTTGAAGATCATTTCATTTAATTGACCTTGTACTTCAGAAACTCCGATTCAAGTTAGTGATGTTTACAAATACTGAGTATTGTATATTCTACTCCTGATGATTCACTATTAATATCTTCTGAAGTAACATTGAAATGAAAATATAGCTTCTTCACTGACACGCTATCAATATTTACTTAATGTAGAAATTTGTGTAGCTTGTAGGATGTGTAGCGAGAACTGCAGGTGCTAGTTTACACCAAAGATAGACACAAAAGGCTAGAGTAAGTCAGCGGGCCAGGCAGTATCTCTGGAGAGAAGAAAGGTGTGATGTTTCGGGTCGAGTCTGAAGAAGGGTCTTGACCCAAAACATCACCCAGTCCTTCTCTCCTGATATACCGCCTGTCCCGCTGAGTTATTCTGGCACTTTGCATCCATCTACTCTTTGTTAATCACAGGACGTGGGTGATTCTGGCAAAGGCAGATTTGTTGCCGACCTATAATTGCCCAAGAGGACAATTAGAAGCAAACCACTTTGTTGTGAGAATTCACATCTACTCCAAATTAGGTGGGAATGGAAGATTTTTTTCTCTAACAGTCATGGGTCATGGAGTCATAGAGCATGGGAACAGGCTCTATGGCCCAACTTGTCCACACCGACCAACATAGCCCATCTACAGTCATCTCACCTGCCTGCGTTTGGCCCATATCCCTCTAGATCTAGCCTTTCTACCTGTCTAAATGTTTCTCCCTGCCTCCACGACAACCTCCTGCAGC
The DNA here is from genome assembly GCA_035221665.1 of Okamejei kenojei. NCBI lineage: Eukaryota > Metazoa > Chordata > Chondrichthyes > Rajiformes > Rajidae > Okamejei > Okamejei kenojei. Next base: position 58,570,590 of record CM069143.1, on the reverse strand, counting down.
TTGTTCCATACACCAACCACCCTTTGTGTAAAAAATATTGCCCTTCAGGTTCCTATTAAATCTTTCCGTGCCTCACCTGTAACAAATGTCCTCTGGTTCTTGATTCCCGACTCGGAGTAAAAGACAGTACATTTAGCCTCTTATCCAAATGAGTAACCCAGCAACTTTTTGAATGCCAATTCAATAAATCAAGCTCATAATTACAAATCCCTACCAGATTCATTTGATTCTTAAAATTAAATACCCCATCTGTGATGATGAGATGGGAACTCGGGTCTCTGGTTCATTAGCCCCTGCCTCCAGGTTAATGGACCAGCAACTTAATTGGATGCATTGATATGTCTCATAGGCAAATTTACTGTATGAATTATAGCAGAAAATATTAGAAATACTCAACAGATGAGGCAGCATCTATAGAGAAAAATAAAATTAATGTTTCATGTCCAAGACTTTTGAACAGAACAATATGGTTTTAGTTTAAGGCTAATGTGTGTTCCCTTTGTTGAGTATTTTAATTGAACATTAAATGCTTCACTGTTAATAGGCGAGGGTCTGTACTAAAATTGCAAAAAAATACTTTGAATGCTCAAGCGTTTTTATACTCTACTAGTTACAAAGGCCATGTCGCATCTCAACATGAAAATTAGGTTTTCTTTTTTAAATTTAAAAAAATATATATTTTTATTAGAAGCATATACATATCGTAATCAAAACACAATTTGTTTATCAATTACATATTGTTAATAGCTGAGATCCCAGCTATCAGAATAGCTGGGGTCCTCGTTTATCAATTACATATTAACACAGCTTCTATTTGTTTATTTTTTTATAGATAGAAAAAATGGGGGGAGAGAGAAGAAAAAAATAGGATAAATTACCAATAATACAATGGTGGAGATAGGTCCATAAAATATAAAGTGTAACTATTCATCCAATCCTGGGTTTCAGTCAAGCTTCAGTTTCAGTCAAGTTTCCGTGCTGGACCAATTTACCCTTTCAAAAAATCAATAAATGGAGACCATATTCTAGCAAATAATTCTGGTTTGTCAATTAAGACAAGTCTATTTTTTTCCAAGTGGAATGTCTCAGACATCTCCATAATCCACATTTTGTGGGGGTTGTTGGGTTTTCCAAAATTTTAATATTAATTTTTTCACAATTATTATACTATAATCAAGGAACTTTCTTTGGGTTGTTGCAAGTTTTCCGCTTTGTTCTGATATTCCTAATATTATTAGTTTTGGATCAAGATCCAATTGGATATTAACAACTTCAGAAATATTTTTTTTTAAATATCCGTCCAGAAGTTTTTAATTTTTATACAATTTACAAAAGTATGAGTTAAATTAGCTTCTGAATATTGACATTTGTCACAGATAGGGAAATATTTGAAAAAAATCTATTTAATTTTGCTTTAGAGTAGTGCAGTCTATGTAGTACTTTAAATTGTTTGAAAGAATGTCTGGCATTTAACAAGCATTGATGTTATGTTGTATACTTTCATCCCAAATATCTTTCATTATAGGTTGAGCTAGTTCCTTAATGATATGTCCATTTCCCCACTATTTGATCTTTGTTTTCTCTCAAAAGTTATTGTCGAGCTGTAAAATATTTTATTTTTTTGGAATCGCTCTCTGGATCTTGGTTTTTATTACTGCTCACAAATAAAGAAAAGTTTTGCTTTACTTTCGGCTTATCACATTACCATGTCTTCACGAGAACAACTTTTACAGTCAGAAGACAATGGGAGTAGCCCTGGGGCCACTTAGCTACTGAAAATATATTCGTTGACGAGATGTTAATGCCGCCATCGGCAAAGACAGGAACGCACTATATTGTGATAAACAACAGGAGCAAAAATGAAATCTTCAGCTAACTGCGCAATTTATTCTGTACCTCACGGAATTAAGGAAAAATGCGTACATTCAGTAATATCACCTCTTTTAAACGTGCTAATTACATGTCGCAAACCTTGTGTACAATTAGTTCCACATTGTTGTTCTGTCAAATTCCCAACTAACACTTAGAATTTCTGGCTAATATTTCTCCCATGGTTGCAATGTTCTTTGAGGTTTCCTTTTTAGTTACCGGCTTTCATAAAATGTCACCCAATTGGAAATACACCTTTCTCAGAAGTCTTGGGAAAGATTTGCAATCGTATGCTGACACATACGTCAGGAGGGAGGGTTGGAGTCTCGGTGGCACAGTGAGAGAGTTGCTGCCTTACTGTGCCAGAGACCTGGGTTTGTTCCTGGCCGTGGGTGCTGTCTAAACCGAGTGTGTACGTTCTCCCCGTTTTCAGTCCTAAAAATGCCTTAACGTCGCCACATGAGGATGATAAACTGCCACCTCTCACTGCTGTCTCTTCTGCACTTCATTTGACTTCTGACATGCCTTAAAATATAGAGTGGAACAGTCAAAATAGACACAAAATGCTGGATTAACTCACTGGGTCAAGCAGCATCTCTGGAGAAAAGGAATAGGTGATGTTGTGGATTGGAACCCTTCTTCAGACTTGTCCAGAGATGCTGAAGATAGGCACAAAGTGTTGGTGTAACTCAGCGAGTCAGGCAGCATCTCTGGAGAAAAAGGATGGGTGACTTTTCGGGTCGGGATTCATCTTCAGTCACACTGGAGAATGGTCCCAACCCAAAACATCGTCCATCCTTTCTCTCCAGAGGTGTTGCCTGACCCGCTGAGTTACTCCATCACTTTGTGTCCACCTTCAGTATAAACCAGCATTTGCAGTTCCTTCCTACACATTTAAACCCCTGTCCGACGGTATGAGTTCATTCCGTGAGTTCCCCCGAGTTTGCCCTGATTCGAACTCGGAGATTCATGGTAATGTCCACTCGTCGGTGCTCGGTGCTCTCGTGGACATTTTTCATCATGTTGAAAAATCTTTACGAGTCTTCCCGTGCTTACCTGCCGTTAGCGAGTCTTCCCGAGTACCTGCCGTTAACACTAAGAGACATCCCCGAGCTCCGACATACCCACTACGTTCATTCTCCGTGCTTAACAAGAGTTTGATTTTTTTTTAAACTCGGGAGAGCTCTTGGAATGAACTCGTACCGTGGGACAGGGCTATTAGTCTGCTCTGCAGATCAGGTTGATAGTGACTGCGTTCAAAATCAGATAACGTTGGCCATTTTATACAAGGGAATCACAAACTGATTATCCATGTGTCACCGTGAGGTCCATAACCATTCATTTATTTATATTATTGTGGAATCCGAATTTACCCTGAGCACATTTATCAATATAATGTCCTGTGCTACTGATTCCATCAGAACCGTTTCATTCATTGCGACAAGAAACAAGTTTAAAATGTAGAAATGAAGTTTATGTTTAAAATAAAACTCTCAGTAATATATAATTTGTGAAGAGTTAGCACCTCCATTAAAATAGCATTCAAAGAATTATCACATGAAAGTGTAAATTGCTTGTAAACTAATGCTTGCAACGTGTAATTTCACTCATTTAATTTTAAAAAGAACCTTTTATTGGACAAGCAAAGTAATTAACCATGTGAAAAGTAGGCCAAAAATAATTACAATACAACTAAATCACTTGCTGAAGTTTAGCTTTTGTATCCATCGCAATAATGATAATTAATATATTTAATCAGATGTAAAGAGGTGCCCATTCCTGGTGTGAGGGGTTTTCAAACTACCAGAGCTGGCTTGTTTTCACTTACCACGGAGAGGAAAGGATAAATTAAACAAGGTACAAATGAACATGAATGAGATTAAAAAAAATAAAATGGGGTAAAATTGGGCATAACGCCTAAAGATTTGCATATCTTGCCTTACTTTTGCTAAAGTGGAATGTGGTTGGCAGATGTGGGTGGCACGGTGGCGCAGCGGTAGAGTTGCTGCCTTATAGCGCCAGAGACCTGGGTTTGATCCTGACTACAGGTGCAGTCTGTACGCTCTCCCCGTGACCGCGTGGGTTTCCACCCACACTCCAGACACGTGCTGGTTTGTAGGTTATCTCTAAAGTTATTAAGTAGGTAATTTTTGCAGTATCGATAAATTCCAAAATCGAAATTTCCAAGCAGAGGCAAACCTTGCTTGAAATGCAAACAAATGGAGCCAGTCACAAACTGTGCTTGCATAATGGCATGGTTTACACCCACAACTCACATTGAACAAATGTTCCTTTAGACCATTGCAGAAATAATTAAATCACATTATCAAAATATACACATTGATTCCATTGAAGTGGATCTTCCACAAGCCTAACGGGCCTGTCCCACTTACGCGACTTCTTTGGCAACATGCTGGCACCCGTCACAGGTCGTTTCAGGTCGCCGAATATTTTCAACATGATGAAAATTCAGCGACGACCAGAAAGATGCTACGACTCTTTGGGCGACTGAGGAGACTACTCACGACCATACAGATGACACCCGGGCGACACGTCACGAGGTGAAGCCTGTATGGTCGTGAGTAGTCGCCCAAAGAGTCGTACCTTGTTCTGGTCGCCGCTGAATTTTCAACACGTTGAAAATTTTCAGCGACCCGCTGCGACTATGACGGGTGCCAGCATGTCGCCGAAAAAAAATCGCGTAAGTGGGACAGGCCCGTTAGGGTGGACAGACAGAACCTTTATTCTGAGGGTGGAAATGTCAAAGACCAGAGGGCAGAGCTTTAAGGTGCGGGAGGCAAAGTATAAAGGACGTGCGGAGGCAAGTTTATAAAGGACATGTGCGGAGGCAAGTTTATTTAGTGTTCACAACTGACACACACACATTGACGCACACACAGCAGTGGTGCATACCTGGAACACGCTGCCGGGGGTGGTGGTAGAGGTAGATACAATAATGGTGTTTTAAGAGGCTTTTGGGCAACACACGGATATGCAGTGAATGGAGGGACGCGAATCGCATGCAGGCAGAGATGGGATGAGTGGAATCCGGCTTCATGTTCGGCTCGGACATAGTGGGCCGAAGGGCCCGATTTTGTGCTGTACAGTTCTATGTTCCTTACAACAGCGAGGAACCCTTGCTGTGATGAGTCTGCGATGGGTTAAACCATCACAAGTATGGTGGCTTCCATTTAGATAAGTCGGGGACAGCAACTTCTGGCAGAAAGGCAAGTAGCTTTGTTTTTAAAATTATGTATTTTATTACCAATTTATTATGTTCAATCTGCAAATGAAAAAAAAGAGTTTTTATTTACATTTTACAATCTTATTGAATTTTTTATGTTGTTCATAAATATTCAAGGGCCCTGAGTACACTGATGCTTTGACAGGCAGTGAATCCCGAGATGGTGGGTTCTCACCTGCTCTTAAAGATGTTCTGCGAGTGAAGGTACATTTGCCTGTGTCGAGGCTGTCTGTCCTTGGGCTTTTCTGGGCCACACTGAATATAGATACAGGTCCACCACCTGGGGCCACACTGAAGTACAGGCCCACCACCGTTTTCCCGAAAACGAGTTGTCTGGCCCCCTCTTTTAATCCAGTGAGCCCCACCGCAAATTGGAGAAGCAACACCTCATATTTCGCTTGGGTAGTTTACACCCCAGCAGTATGAACATTAACTTCTCCAATTTCAGGTAGTCCTTGGGGTGGAAGATTGCAACCTTCACGTGGTCCGCCCTGTTTCAACTAATGCAATCAACTCAGCGTGCACACACAGAAGATCAAATAGAACAAGTTGTCCTACAACTTTAGGCTGTGCACGCCACACAAAAGAAGGTGGTAGTCCTTGCTTTCTCCTTCCTTGCCCTCCCCTTTTCAGCTCTCCCACAGCCTACTGTCTCCACCTCTTCCTCCCGCCCCCACATCAATCTGAAGACGGGTCTCAACCCAAAACGTCACCCTTCCTTCACTCCATTGATGCTGCCTCACCCGCTGAGTTTCTCCAGCTTTTTGTTTCGCCCCGAAAATGTGGCACCTAGGCTGGGTGAGGTGGCTAATCTCAATCTCATTGGGACTTCCATGCCGGTCGGTGGGTTGCATTTGCCACCTGTGTTCGGGACTCTTGGACTATGGTCTGGATGGAGTGAACAGATCGGTTCTCACAGCCAATTTCCATGGCGGCTCATCGGATTGGATTTGCCGTCTGTATCCGGGGCTGTATCTGGAACTCCGGCCTGGCCAGCAGATCCATTCCCATAGCCATCTTCCATGACTAACCTTGCACACCAGTGTCTCAGCATCTCAGAAGGTCGGCACGGACCGGAAGGGCCAAGAGGGCCTGTTTCCGTGCTGTAATTGTTATATGGTTATATGGTTATATGGTTAGCATCCCGTAACACAACAGAGTCTCAAAAGGATCTGAAACCAAGGAGGCTAGAAAATTGGTAGTGGACCTGTACCTGGAACTGGGCTTCCAGCAAAAAATTGCACAGGGGTCAGACTGGAATCAGCAACATTGCCAAGGGATAAGCAGCCAGTGATTTTGGACCAACAGAAGATATGCCCCCAATATATTAGACTTTATTGAAGGATGAATCATTAACAACCTAGAACAATGTCTTATCAGTATTTAGTTTTAGTTTAGTTCAGTTAATTATTATCATGTGTACCGAGGTAAAGTGAGAAGCTTTTCTGTTGCTTTCTATCCAGTCAATGGAAAGACTATACATGATTACAATTGAGCCATTCACAGTGTACAGATATAGGATAACCTGAAGACTGTTTCGTACAAGATAAAGTCCAGTAAAGTCTGATTATAGATTTAATTTATTTGTCCAACTGCCTTTTAAATGTTAATGTACCAAATTCAACTACTTCATCTGACAGCTCATTCCACATATCCACCACCCTGTGAAAAAATTGCCACTCAGGTCCCTTCCCCTCTCACCTTAAACCTATGCTCTAATTCTTGATTCTCCTACCATTGAAACAAATTACTGTGCATTCATCCTATTTATTCCCTTCAGGATGTTCTGCACTTCAATGCATTCACCCCTCATTCTTCTGGGCTCCAAGGAGCAAAGTCCTAATCTGCCCAACTTCTCCTGAAAGTTCAGGGCCTTGAATCCTGGCAATATCCTCGTTAATCTTGCACTCCTTCTGGCTTAATGTCATCTTTCCTACAGCAGGGGGTCCAAAACTGAACACAATACTCCAAGTGCAGCCTCACCAAGTCGATAGGTGCAGGAGTCGGCACTCTGAGCCAGCACCGCCATTCAATGTGATCATGGCTGATTATCCATAATCAGTACCCCGTTCCTGCCTTCTCCCCATATCCCTTGACTCCGCTATCTTTAAGAGCTCCATCTAATTCTCTCTTGAAAGTGTTGTAGAACTGTAACATAACATCCCAACTTCTGTGTATGATGGAACTGCAGATGCTGGTTAATACTGAAGATAGACCGAAAATGCTGGAGTAACCTAGCGGGTCAGGCCAGAGATGTAGCCTATCCCAGCTGAATAGCTGCAGCATCTTCTGTCCATCTTCAGTCCAGATTTCTATATTCTGTTCCCTGACTGATGATTGTCAAACTGCCAAAAGCCTTCTACACCTGCAGCTTACTCTATTCCTTATGCCATAATTCCATAGCTGTCCCACAGGTATTTGGCAGCCAATGAGTTAGTAAGGGCTTGGGACTGTGCAGCAACTCTGTTTGTGTATGATCTGGCTGATTACATATCTCCTTTCTTTAATACTGTAACAAAACACAAAACGCTGGCAGAACTCCGCAGGTTGGGCAGCATCTGTGGAGGGAATGGACTGACCTGGTTTAAGGTCGGGATCCTTCTTTGGAATTAAAAAGGATCCCGAACTGAAATGTCATCCATTCATTCCCTCCACGGATGCTGCCTGACCTGCAGAAATGGGGAGAAGGCAGGAGAATGGCCTAATTCTACTCCTATGACTTGCCACTCGCTGAAATCCTTCAACATTTTGTTTTCTGCTCAAGGTTCCGGCAACTGTAGTTTCTCACATCGTAATGTTGTAACACCAGATTTCAGTGCAATGAAGTTCGCGTGGCTACATTGATGTCAATTCCGATCATTGATTTATTTTCCCCAACACCAAAATCTTGCACTTGACATGTCAGAGTATTTATTAGTGCAACAATGAAGAGCAGTCAGAAGAGCGGATTTTTTTTAATTGGATTGTCCCATTGAGTAAAAGTGCACTGTGGAGACTGGCTAGCTATCTTGTGTAAGAAGGAACTGTAAACGCTGGTTTAAGATAGACACAAACAGCTGGAGAAACTCAGCGGGACAGGCAGCATCTCTGGAGAGACCCTTCTTCAGTCTGAAGAAAGGTCTCGACCCAAAATGTCACCCATTCCTTCTATCCAGAGATGCTGCATGTCCCGTGGAGTTGCTCCAGCTTTTTGTGTCCATGCTAGATATCTTGGTCATGCAACTGTAGATTTATCAGTCATTTTTTTGTGAACCATGATCGATGGCATCGATATTATGGAACTAACAGGAGCCGAGTTTATTGGACCTGTTGCTCTTCTTCATTTGGTGCAGGAGATCAGGAAAATATTTTTAAGAATAGGAAAAAAAAATGGATTGTAGATTATTTTCAAAAAATCAAATCACATTCTCCTGGTTTTTCTCCCTTCGGCCGACATCTTCCTTTCTCCCATATCCATCCGATTAGTCTCATGAACAAATTCATTATCATTTGCGTGAACAAGTTCTTCCAAGCTTCATCTTTTACTCCCAAACATTTATTGTTATCTTAGATCTTTTGAACATCGTCACAATGAAGGCTTTTCTATAGCGTCTATTCATATCCGTGATAAGATTTGGATGAGAACATACAGGGCAAGATTAGCAAGTTTGGTGATGATATAAAAGTTTGTGGTTTTTGTAGATAGTGAAGATGGTTGTGAACGATTGCAGCAGGATCTGGATCGATTGGCCAGGTGGGCGGAGGAAGGTTGATGGAATGGTTGATTAATACACAGAAGTGTGAGGTGTTGCATTTTGGGACGTCGAACAAGGGCAGGACCTACACAGTAAATGGTAGGCCTCTGGGTGGTAGAGCAGAATGATCTTGGAGTACAGGTGCAGGGTTCCTTGAAGGTCGAGTCGCAGGTAGATAAGGTGGTCAAAAAGGCTTTTGGTACTTTGGCCTTCATCAGTCAGAGTATTGAGTATAGAAGTTTGGAGGTCATGTTGCAGTTGTATAAGGCATTGGTGAGACCACATTTAGAATATCGTGCTCAGTTCTGGGCACCATGTTATAGGAAAAATATTGTCAAGCTTGAATTCAATTCAAATTCAATTAAATTCAATATTTATTCCATGTAATTTGAACCTCAGTGAGGCGCAAACTAAATTCCGTTTCTACAGCCCTACAAACAAAACAATTCCTACAAGACACACAAACAATTCAATTCACACAAACATCCATCACAGTGAATCTCCTCCTCACTATGATGGAAGGCAAAGTCTTTTCTCTCCCCTGTGCACCATTTCTCTCCCAATGTTGAAGCCCCAGGCGGGCGATGTACGGCCCCGCTCCAGGTCTAAATGTCACAAAGGTGGAGCCCCCGGCGGGCGTTGGAATGTCCTGCGGCCATTAAAGCCGCGCGGGGTGATGTACTGCCCCGCTCCGGGTCGTTCCAACCCCGCGACTCGGGCTGGAGAAGTTGCGTTGCGGCAGCTCCGAAAAGCGGTCTCCCACCCAGACCCGCGAGCTCCCGATATCACAGTCCACAGGTCTGCGGCTGGAGCCTCCGACCTCCAGATTCAGGCCGCAGCAGCGAGCCACCACCGCTCCTCACGCTCCGAGGCCGGCCAGCCATCCGATGGTAAGTCCGCAGGCTCCGCAACTGGAGCCCCCAGGTCGTTCCGGTTGGAGGCCGCTCCACGGTGTTAGGCCCCAACGACAACCGTTCAGAAGGGGTTCAGAGAAGATGTACATCGATGTTGCCAGGACTAGAGAGTGTGAGCTATAGGGAGAGGTTGAATAGGCTGGGTCTCTATTCCATGGAGCACAGGAGGATAAGGGGTGATCTTATAGAAGTGTATAAGATCATGAGTGGAATAGATTGGGTAGTCTTTTGCCCAGTCGGGGAATTGAGGACCAGACTACATGGGTTCAAGGTGAAGGGGAAAGGATTTAATAGGAATCCGAGTGGTAACTTTTTCACACAAAAGGTAGTGGGTGCATGGAACAAGCTGCCAGAGGTAATTGAGTCCCATCGGTTAAGATAGTTACACAGGTACATGGATAGGACAGGTTTGGAGGGATATGGACCAAGCGTAGGCAGGTGAGACTAGTGTTGCTGGGACATTGTTGGCCGGTGTGGGCCAAAGGGCCTGTTTCACTCTATGACTCTAGAAGATTAATTGACATCAGCTCAAAACCTCTTTGCCAATAAAAGGTTCCCCTTCCTTAACATTTTCCTATCACTGCTTATGGAGCCTAGAGATGGACCAAGAATAGAAAGAGATACGAATGGGTGCAAAGAAGTTGTTGCCCATTTCTCGTCTTGCAAAATGGGTATTTCACGGCATGTACTAAAATACAATCACTAGTCCTTTGCTGTGAATGGCTGTTGCGCTTCATTTAGAAACCTCGTTCTGAAAGCAATTTACCACTCCATTTCCCATTCTCTTCCACTGCAGAAATATCCTCTTCCAAGTATAACATTTACATACAGAGCTGTTCCCAGCATAAAATTATCCACAATTATCTGTTCTTTAATGTTCAGCACAATAAATACAGGCAATCCATTGAAAGGCTTAACCTGCAGACATGCTCATATCTCGGAGTTAAATACCTTTGAGTGGAATGTGTTTTCATTAATTGCTTTCCAGTGTTTTTAAACCAAAGTGAATTGCCGAGCGACTATTCCGCGCATTTTGTCCCGAATTGTTACTCAAAGGTTTATCAATGATGTCAAATGTTGTTGAGGCCAGAAAACAGCATTTACCTGTAAATTATGGGGTTGAGATATCCGAACAGCACTAGGAATCAGAATGAAACAGATTTGTGTCGTGTTGATGTCAAGCAAAAGTGCATCTGCGTTTGCATTTCATGCCCCGTTCCAGCAGCTCTCAGAACCTACCAGAGCTATTCCATTTACTGACAGCTCGCTGAGGAGGAGGAAAAGTAAGAAACTGGGCCTCAGGTAATGAGCGAAGGGAAATAGAAGACCTATGTGTACTCGCAGAAAGAGCACGTAGGAATACAGCCAACATTTTGCTTTTAATCAAGAATACAGAGGGAATGAACAAAAGATCAAAACTGTGGTCCTGCTGCCTCACAGCGCAAGACAACCGGACTCAATCCTGACCTCGGGCGCTGTCTGCGTGGGGTTTACACGTTCTCCAAGTGACTGGGTGGGTGTGTTTTGCGTTTTCTGGTTTCCTCCCACATCCCAAAGATTTGCTAGTCAATTGGCCTCCGTAAATTGCCCCGAGTGTGTAGGGAGCGGACAAGAATTGGGATAGAGCCCATTGAATGAGTCTAAATGGGTGATCCATGGTCATTGTCAACTCAGTGGCCAAAGAGCCCACGTCCATGCTGCAAATCTAAACTGCCCTGAAATTAGACGTATTCATTTGCTGCAAATAACTATATCCTCGGCTGCCAATCTGTGCAACAAGGCAAGTTATTTTTCCTTCCAATTCACTCCCTTTTTTTTTTTTTTTTAATTTTTTTTTTATAAATGTGGATTAGTTCCAGTTTTCTTTTCCAGTGAAAGATAGTTCCCAGGCGAGCTACATTTCACAGTGAATGGATGAAGGCAGCTGGACCAGACAGGGCTGCAGCAATTGAAACTGGAGGTACCAGAGGTATGGAAGATGGTTTCATTGGCAGATGGTCTGGGATAGAGGAGAGCCGAGTGATGCTGCAGATGAAAGAAAAGCAATCATTTATAACAACCACAATGAAGATGGGATTGTAAAATAAGCATTTTGCAGTGGAAACAAATACCTCAGCCAACTTGATCAGTCGTGGGGCAAGGGAATGTTGTTCAATAGCAAGGAGCACAAGGTCACAGCAGGACCAAATCAGTGGCTTCTGATTGACTATTGCTCAAATAAGGGTCACACAGCGTAGATACCGTCTGTTTGGCCGACCATGTCCATGACAACCATCTTCTGCACAAATCCAGCTTGTATCCAAATCAACATCTCCCCACTCCCATCCGCTGATTCTCCTGACTCCCCCTTAGGGCAAGTTGCAAACGCCAATGAACCTCCCATCCAGAAAGTCACAAAAGAGAATGAACACACTTCAAAGAAGCACATGGAGTTCAATAAGATCAATATTGGGGTTCAATGAAGAACTCTTCTTCAGTCAAAGGGTCTCGACCCGATGTGTCACCCATTCCTTCTCTCCAGAGATGCTGCTTGTCTCGCTGACTTACCCCAGCATTTTGCGTCTATTTTCAGCGTAAACCAGCATCTGCAGTTCCTTCCTGCACACTGACCAGGCACAGGCAGTTGAAGAGTTTGCAGATGAGGATTTGCAGTCAACCTTGTTAATGGCAACCAGAAACATTTAGAGTCTTTGTTCACCATCTCCTTTCTGGAAAAGCTGGTCATTGGCAGTGCAGCAAATATTACAAACATGTAGCCATCACTTTGCACAGTCATTGCACTCTGCCAGAAGCAATGGTACTCCCGGTGACCTGAAGACAAGACATTATGATAAGGATATGGACAGAATGTTTCCACTAGCGGGAAAGCCTAGGACCAGAGGCCATAGCCTCAGAATTAAAGGACGTACCTTTCTAAAGGATTCAAGGAGGGATTTCTTTAGTCAGAGGGTGGCATATCTGTAGAATTCATAACCACAGATATGGAGGCCAAGACATTGGGAATTTTTAAGGTGGAGATTGAGAGATATTTGATTAGTAAAAGGTGTCAGCGGTTATGGGGAAAAGGCAGGAGAATGGGGCTCAGAGGGAGAGATAGATCAGCCATAATTGAATGGCCTAGTAGATTTTATGGGCCGAATGGCCTAATTCTGCTCCCAGAACTGATGAACAATATTATATTCCAGGTGATAAAACGGGTAATAAGGCTTAAGAACTTACAAATCCACACTGCATCTTTCAGTGTGGACGATCAAGCAGTCTCCCCTCCCTACTGTCACGATCCTTATTTTAAATTAATAAGAAAACACTCCTAATGACCTGGCAATTTTACTGAGCAAGCAGAACAGCCACACAAACCAGCAAGGTCTAAAGTTCATTGTGAGATTTGCATGATGTTAGAGCAGCTCAACTGGCTCGATGCTGGAGAGCGCGATAATTGGCATCAATGCCTGTGGAGTTGGGCGGTGGAAACACAGTCACAGTTGTCTGCGCCCGACCAACTTCCAAAGATGTGCCCCGTGATCCGCTGAAACTAATCGTCAAGAGCAGCTCGTGAGTAACGGTCAGCAAGGCGGGTTACCAAGGGTTAGTGGAGAAGTAATTGACAGGGGGAAAAAAAAAAAAATCCATATTTAAAATGGTCAATTTTTTTTAAATAGAATCCTCTGGTGGCATTCTACAGTGTGCTTATTGCAGGACACACATTAGAAATTTGAAGGGTAACGAATTGCGATGTTTTACTTGAGGTTTCTCCGATTCTTCCTCCTGACTTAGGAAGAAATTATATAAAGTCATAGTCATACTCAGTGGAAACAGGCCCTTCGGCCAAACTTGCCCACACCAACCAACATGTCCCATCTGCCTGCGTTTTGGCCCATATCCCTCTAAACCAGTCTTAAACATTGCAATAGTACCTGCCTCAACTACCTCCTCCAGCAGTTTGTTCCTAACAACCACCAGCACCAGCTCTGTGTGAATAAATATGCTGCAGCAAGTAAGAATACAATTGTTCCTTGTCCGGGATACAAGACAATTACTCTCTTGACTGTTGGACTGTCATTTCCCCAGCTCTCTGGGACTCGGTGCATCATGGAGTTTGCATTTTACAGTCAACTTTATGGCTCAAGTCTCCGGACAGACAACTCCGTGAATTTCCCGACAATTACCCAAACTTACAGTCACCAGCGTGGGGATGCCGGGAATTGAACCTGGGGCCCCACGCGTGCAAAGCAGGGATTGTATTAGACACTTACAGTATAACGTCATAAGTTCTAGGAGCAGAATAAGGTCATGTGCACTCCACCATTCAATCTAGGCTGATCTACCTTTCTCTCTCAACTCCATTCTCCTGACTTTGCCCCATAACCCCCGACACCCTAACTGATTAAGAGTCTATCAATGTCTGCCTTAAAAAAAATATCCATTGAGTTGGCCTCCACAGCCGTCTGTGGCAATTCTGTAGATTCATAGTCATACTGAGCCTGCAGATTAACCACCAACTAATTGTAATGCGATATTAGCGGTTACTCCGAATCTTCCTCCCGACTTAAAATCATTTCTATATTTCCACTTCAGTGAGTACCATGCATCTCTCCAATCTAAGAGGAAACTAAAATCTCCCTCGTTTTAATCTACTCACTGCTTTCATGGAACTGATAATTTACAAGATGCATTTATTTATCTCCCTCAGTGGTGCAAGATTAATAATGGCCCCAATATATCTGTGATGCCCCATCACACAAACTGTAATTACACTCATCGGTGTAGAGTTAATCTCCTCATACAAACACAAAAAGAAACCATTGTCTGGAACCAGTTCAATCTCTTCCATCCAGAAAATCAAATAAGTATTATTCACTTCTTAATGTGAAAATTAAAGTAAAGAAGGGAAGGATAGACTTGATATTCAGTATACTGCTGTTGCTAATAGTATCTGTGATTTACCTTCTGGGCTTGACTAATCTGATCATTTAGTCTCCTGGTCTAATTGCTTTCCAAATATAGCAGTCATTCTGAAAATAGAGGAAATCCCTACGACTTGTACACATGACTGATAATAGGGGGAAATCTCCAGGTGTATCCTTGCCACAAGAAACAAGACATATCGACTGTAGTAAATTAGTTCATCTTAGAGATACAGTGTGGAAACAGGACCTTTGGCCCACCGAGTCCCCACCGACCAGCGATCACCCCCATACACCAACACTAGCTTGCAATTAGGAACAATTTGCAGGAGCCAATTAACCTACAAACCTGCACGTCTTTGGAGCATGGGACGGAACCGGAGCACCTGGCGAAAACCCACAAGGTCACAAGGAGAACATATTAATGCTGTACAGACAGCACCCATAGACAGCATCGAGCCCGGCTCTCTGCCACTGTATCACTGCAACTCTACCGCAGTGTCACTGTCTTGCTCCTTGGTGCATAATTTTTTTTTAAATGTTCTCTGTGCAGTTAATTCACTGAGCCTGTGCTTCCACTAGTAAACCTCGGAGAGAGCCCAGGTCAGAGAGAGAGCTGTAACACCCAGTGTCAATTAAAATAAAATATTTCTTACTTGATGGATCAGCAGCATTAGTAAATTTACCTTCGAGCAGCAATTCCTGAGTTTGTGAAGCATAAACCATCTTTTTCTTCGCTTTCATGTTGGGAGGGCATCATAGCAGACACATGCTGTTGCCGGAAAAATTCCGGATACATTAAAGATTTCAAAACAGAAATTTAGCAAAGATACGAAAGATTATAAACATTAATTCCAGGGAAAAAAGGTGAGGCTTGATAAAAAGATAAGAGTAGATTAGCTGGCCCTGAAAAGAGGCCACCCACAGCTGAGATGAAGAGGAATAGCTTCTCTCTGAGGTTTGTGGGTTATTGGAATTATCTATCCCAGAAACTCAAGGGTCTGCAGGGGAAACAAATATTGTAGGAAATAAGCAGGTGGAGCCAAGGTCAAGGCTAATTCAGCCATCATCATTTTGAATAGCACTCGGAGTACTATTGGCTTCCTAACACCTCATTGTTATATACCTATGCACAGGGTTTAAATCCCCTTTTATTTTGAGAGTAAAAAGGTAATTAGCTGATGTTAATCTCTTCATCAACATCAGATACGAGGCAGCATAGTAGCTCAGCTGGTAGAAGTGCTGACCTCACAGCGCCAGAGACCCAGGATGGATCTGTGTGGAGTTTGCACATTCTCCCTGCGACCACATGGGTTTCCTCCAGCTGCTCCGGTTTCCTCCCACATCCCAAATAGGTGCCGGTTGGCAGGTTACCATAATACTGCTGCTCATCTGCTGGGAGGGGATGCAAAAGTGCAATTGCATTGAACTAGGGCGATCGATGGTCGGCGTGACCTCAGTGGGCCAAAGGGCCCGTTTCAATGCTGTATCTTTAAACTTAAACCACACTATCTGATCACGGGCATATGTCTGTTTGCTTCAATTTGCTGTATCCAAAATGGCTATTGCATTGCAATTACAAAGCAATTATGTAGTGCCTTTAAGGACAGCAAGATTCTTTCACTGCATTTTTGGGAAAGTGGGGTATTGCACTTTGGGAGGTCAAATGCAAGGGGAAAGCAGATAGTTAACGGGAAGACCCTTAACAACATTAATGTACAGAGAATCCTGGGGTCTAAAACCATAACTCCCTGAAAGTAGCACATAAGTAGACAGAGTGGTAAAGCAGGCTTATGGTATGCTGGCTTTCATATATTAAGGGCCTGTTCCTGTGCTATACTGATCTAAAGGGACTTGATCCGAAACGTCGCCCATTCCTTCTCTCTAGAGATGCTGCCTGTCCCGCTGAGTTACTCCAGCTTTTTCTGTCTACGTTGGGTTTAAACCAGCATCTGCAGTTCCTTCCTACACACTGATCTATGTTTTGTTTAGTTCAGTTCAGTGCCACGTGAACAGAGGTACAGTTTTTATGTTGCGTGCTGTCCAGTTAGCAGAAAGATTATACATGAACACAATCAAACTGTCCACTATGTACAGATACCGGATAAAGAGAATAACATAGTGCGAGATAAAGTCCAGTAAAGTATGATTAATAAATTAATGTTAAATTACCAATAATTGGTCATTAGCTTGATAATCAGGGCCCACCTTCACGTCGGCTCACCTTAATTCTCCGCAAAGGGACCCATCCACCTTGGCCCCCAGGGACTCATAGCCTTCAGTACTAAAACAATTAAACGCTCAAGTGGCCCAGAGCTGGGCGGTGATTGTAGAGCGGTTGGTTACAGGGAAATGCGAGACCATCAGGGGATGAAAGCGTGAAAATCAAGGAGTTATTTGACGGGTATTAATCCACATGGGTCCACATGCAGATGTAATTGATGGCAAGAACTTAATGTTGATGAACATTTGGCTAATAGAGGTTGGACTATCCAAGCTTAATAGATTAAGTTAATACGACCAATGGTATAAGGTTGCCAGCAACCCCCAACTATATTAGGCTTATTTATTACATTTTGTTTGAGTCTGAACATTGTTGGATAAGCAAACATTTATTGTTTCGGAGTTCGAAAATTTGAAGGTTAATAGGCTAGGTATAAATGAAAAAGAAAATTGTCCCACGTGTGTGTAGGATAGTGTTAGTGTGTGGGGATTGCTGGTCGGTGCGGACTCAGTGGTCCGAAGGGCCTGTTTCCAAGCTGTATCTCTAAACTAAACTGAGAGGGTCCTGGATCCTGTGGTGTGCTTTACTCTCCCACGTCTGCGTTTAAGAAGGAACTGCAGATGCTGCAGTTAAACTGAGGACAGACACAAAACTTTACCTTGTCCTGTTCTTCAGTGATGCTGTCCGACCCACTGAGTTGTTCTACCTTTCTGTAGCTATGGTTCTATGTCTGTGTCCATTTAGTTCCAATATGAAAAATAATGCACATACAAAAAGACAACTGTGAAAAACATTGTTTTCAGGACTGAGAAAAAAAGCGGACAATACATTTGTTTTTGAAGGCAAAATTAAAAAATAGATTGGATTAAGTTATTCAGCTTATATAGAAGCAGATATTCTCTGATCAAGTGAAGAAATTCAGATGCAGAGCATTTATGAAACTTAATTTAAAACACAACCCAGATCTTACGCATCTCATATTGAATTGCAAGTCAATGGCAAACATTAAGGCGGCAGGCATAATTTATATTATATTAAGTAGACAATTACTGTTATCTGCATATTATAGGACTTGAAACTTTAGCAGTCGGATTGCACAATTACAGTGATAAAGAAATGAGTGCAGATAGGCAGCATTTATCTCTGTCTGGATGTTCTTTAATAATGTTAAATAAAATCACAATGGCTATAATTAAGCAATGAAAAAGTTAAACCCCTTTTTCCACATTGCTGTTCAGTACATGGCAACTCTGTTCAGGAAATTGTGTGCAATCTGGCCTATTGCTGTTCTGCTTAATCCTTAATCTCTCTGGAAGAACTGTCAGAGGTATATACCTTGAGAATTTTGCAGCAATCATGCAAATTGATTTTAAAAAACTGTAAAATGTGTCGCATAGGGACGTAACCCTTGAATATAACTAGACTGAAAAAGACTTCAAGAAACAAAGTTAACATAGGAGTTAGAGGAGTAGGGAAGTATAGGAGTAGGGAAGTAATGTTAAAATTGTACAAGGCATTGGTAAGACCAATTCTGGAGTATGGTGTACAATTTTGGTCGCCTAATTATAGGAAGGATGTCAACAAAATAGAGAGAGTACAGAGGAGATTTACTAGAATGTTGCCTGGGTTCCTAGCAACTAAGTTACAGAGAAAGGTTGAACAAGTTAGGTCAGAAGGTTAAGGGGAGCGCAGAAGGTTACGGGGGGACTTGATTGAGGTCTTTAAAATGATGAAAGGGATAGACAGAGTTGACGTGGATAAGCTTTTCCCATTGAGGGTAGGGAAGATTCAAGCAAGAGGGCATGACATGAGAATTAAGGGACAGAAGTTTAGGGGTAACATGAGGGGGAACTTCTTTACTCAGAGAGTGGTGGCTGTGTGGAATGAGCTTCCAGCAGAAGTGGTGGAGGCAGGATCAATTTTAACATTTAAGAGTAAAGTGGATAGGTATATATATGGACGGGAAGGGAATGGAGGGGTATGGTCTGAGTGCAGGTAGATGGGGCTAGGGGAAAATAAATGTTCGGCATGGAGTGGAAGGGCCGAGAGGGCCTGTTTCCGTGCTGTAATTGTTATATGGTTATATCAACATCACTATTTCCGCGACTGGCTTTCACATTTGTTTTTTTTTTAATAAAGCAACGTCATGCATGTAGCATTACATTATTGACAATGCTTGTTAGAACAATCGTCAGATAACAATGCTGGATTTGCAACATGACATGGATTATTAAGAAAAAAACATTGATGACAACCTTCGATGCAATGCGACATGGATCCAGCAAACAAGCTCATAAACCTCTCGTAAACCTCTTCTGGACACTCGTCAGAGCCAGCACATGCTTCCTCAGATATGAGACCCATAATTGCTCACAATACTCCAAATGCAGTCTGACCAAATTTGCCAATAATGCCACCATTGTTGGACAGTTCACAGGTAATGATGAGTCAGTGTATACAAGAGAGATTGAAAATCTGATTGAATGGTGCCGGACTTACAATCTTGCCCTCAACATCAGCGAGACCAAAGAGTTAATTTCTGACTACAGAGTCAAGAGTGTTTTACTGTAATAAGTTCCAGGTAGGACAATGAAATTCTTGCTTGCTGCAGCACAACAGAATATGTAAACATGGTACATAACGGGAGAAAAAAGGTTCAAAATCTATCTATCTATCTATCTATCTATCTATCTATCTATACACATATATATACACATATATATGCATACGCACATACACACACACATATATATATACACACATACACACAGTCAACAAATAAATAAATATATTCCAATAATAATAATAATAATAGTCTGTTGTGGTTCAGATCTTATTTGTGGTCGTGTTTAATAGCCTGATGGCTGTAGGGAAGAAGCTGTTCCTGAACGTTACAGTTTTCAGGCTCCTGCACCTTCAATGGTGGGGAGGTCAGAGCCGGTGATGGACTGGGCAATGTTCACAATTTTATGCAGTCTTTTCCACTCCTGGACGTTCAAGTTGCCGAACCAGGCCACGATGCAACCCGTCAGTATGCTCTCTACTGTGCACCTGCAGAAGTTCAAGAGAATTCTCTTTGACATACCAAATCTCCGTAGTCTTCTCAGGCAGCAAAGGAGTTGATGTGCCTTCTTTATAATTGCATCAGTGTGCTGGGTCCAGGAAAGATCTTCGGAAATATGCACGTCCAGGAATTTGACGTTTTTGACCCGCTCCACCATCGACCCATTGAAAAAACACGGATTGCGGGTCGTCATCCTTCCCCTTCCAAAGTCCACAATCTGTTCCTTGGTTTTACCGATGTTGAGAGCCAGGTTGTTGTGCTGGCACCACTTGGTCAAGATCTCACTATAGATCTCACTTCTATACTCAGACTCATCACCATCTGTAATTCGTCCAACAACAGAAGGAGAAATCCAATGTACAACCCGTCTTCATCGATGGCTTGGGAGTTTAGTTTAGTTTCCAAGCACAATGCTTGTGAACCTGAGAAAATGTTTCAAAGTGGTACGTGCATTGCATTTGTTTGGTTAGATCTGTAAAGCCACCGAAAACTTTGCATCAGCTCAACTAATGAATGCGAGCCTGCAGAGTCTTTGATGCACGACTAGGAATGGATTCATAGATTAAAATGATGGGAAATGTTATCAATTCTTCTTTGCATTGTGACCTTAGCACCAAACATCTGTTTCTCGGACTCAGCATCTAACATCCTGACCCATAAACTGCAATCAGCAAGGATAAAACTTCCTGCATGATAATTCCTAACACTGGTGTCCTGCAAGGCTTTGTTCAGAGCCCTTAAACCCATGACTGTGTGGCCAGATTCTGCTTCAATTCCATTTACAAGTTTGCAAATGACACCCAGTCTAAAAGAAGGGTCTCGACCCGAAACATCACCTGTTCATTTTCTTCAGAGATGCTGCTAGACCCGCTGAGGTACTCCAGCATTCTGGGTCCATATCCACTGTTGCAGGCTGGATCTCAAACAATGACAGGATGGAACACAAGAAGGAAGTTCAAGATCAAGTTACATTTATTGGCACATGCACCAATTGGTACAGTGAGACTTGAGTTACCATACAGCCATACGAATAAAAATAACACAATACACGATAGAGTTTAACAGGAACATCCCCACACAGCAGAATCAATGTTTCCCACTGTGAGGGAAGGCAGTAAAGTTCAGTCCACTTCCTCTATGTTCACCCGTGGTCGGGGCCTTTGAGTCCTCTGCAGTCGCTGCTACGGACAGCCCGATGTACAGGCCCTCTCGCCGGGACGATCGGAGCTCCAACGTCGGAACGGAAGAACACTCTCAGCGACTTGGAGTTTCCGAATCGGCCGCATCCTACCGGAGACCGTGGCTCCTGAAGTCCACAGGCCGAGCTGGGCGGAGCTCCAACACGGGTGACCCCCGGCAATGGGTCCCAGACATCCGCGATGTTAAAGTCAGTGCCGCCCGCAGCTAGAAGCTCCACAAAACCACAGCTCCATGGTGTTAATTAGCAGGCCCAACACTCCAGAGCTCCAAGACGGCGATCCCCGGTAAGTGGTAGACCGCAGGGGGGGTGGGGGGGGGGGGGGGGAGCGAAGATGCAACTCAGACAAAAGACGCATCCTCAAACAGGAAGTGACTGGGAAACGGTTTCCCGCTCCCCCCCCCCCCCCCCCTCCCTCATAAGAAAGACTAAGAAACCTCCGAAAAACATACTTTAAGATAGAGTAAAAATAACAAAAAGGGTGAAAGGACAGACAAACTGCTGGCGAGGCTGCCGCGCGCGGGGCCACCCGATGACGTAGTTCCAAAGTAGACCCGAAGGAGTTAGATAGCTTGGTAGCAGAGGTGTCAAACACATAACTTCTGCCTCTCCACGGTAGTAAAGCAAAGAGTGATCATCGACTTCAGGAAGCAGGATAGAGTGCACTCCCCAGTCTGCACAAATGGTGCTGAAATGGAGACAGCTTTCAATTCCAAGGTATAAATATCAAGAATCAGGTCAAGAACCTTTGAAGCAGTTAAGGACTCACTTTATATTTCAATTAATTATTTATTTCTTAGCTTATATTATTTGAAAATCAGTTAGAACAATAATACATAGGACATTCTTTAGTTTCTAAAAATATACAATGCAATTATCTCACTTCATCAGATTTCAAAGTTAAGGAATTAGTTCTCAAAGACATAGATGAAGGAGAATTTACAAAATGGCATAGAATAATGGCAATTGAACCATCATTGTTATGAGGCAACTGAACCATCCTACCGACTAGTAGAAAGCAGTCCTGAACCATTATCTACCTCATGGGAGACCTCAGACAATCTTTGATCGGACTTTACTGGCTTTATCTTGCAGTAAATGTTATTCCCTTTATCCCATTATTCCCTTTATCACGTATCTGTATGGATTGCTTGATTGCATTCATATATTGTCTTTCTGCCGACTGGTTAGCTCGCAACAGAAGCTTTTCACCGTACCTCGGTACAACTGATAACAAACTAAACTCTGGCTTCCGCTGATGTTTACATCCCGCTAAACCTCTTCCCAGCTTCATCTCTGACTTTAAACAGATGAGCCATTGACTGCTAAGAAAAGGAAGTTAACAAATATAATTTCATGATTATATAAATTCCACGCCGTAAGACTAAATCTATGATAACTTATTGCAAATTATTGCTATGCATTTGTGCACGAAAGAAAAGGTTTACCTTGGCATCTAGAATCGTCCATTGTGATTCCCAGTGTGACTTAATTATTATTACCCCGCGCTGCTTTCATTGCTAAGGTATCAGCTGACCTTGCTCCAGTTCTTGCAACTGTACTCCTGAGAGTTGTGAACTAATCTCTTTAGTGGAAGATGGCGATGTTAATCTGTCTCTCAATGGAGTGCCTTTATTGAAGAATATTTGTTCTGCCTTCAAAGTTCTCTTGGCGATACCAAGGTTATTTGATTATTTTGCCACAATCCAATTGTATTAGTACCATTTTTAAATTACGTGCATGTTATTTTCCTGCACCTTCCTCAGAAAAGTTTAGTTTAGTTTAGAGATACAGCGCAGAAACAGCCCACCGAGTCCCTGTACACTTACGCTACCCCACACACACACACACACGAGAGACAATGTTACAATTTTACCAAGCCAATTAACCTACAAGGGTACACAAAAAGCTGGAGAAACTCAGCGGGTGCAGCAGCATCTAAGGAGCGAAGGAGATAGGCGACGTTTCGGGTTGAGACCCTTCTTCAGCCAATTAACCTACAAACCTGTACAACTTTGAGTGTGGAAGGAAAACGGAGATCCTGAAGAAAGCCCACATAGGTCACGGGGAGAATATACAAACTCCATGCAGACAGCACCCGCAGTCAGAATGAACCCAGGCCCAGTGCCGTCCAACGCTCACCGTATGTTAACCCACTCATCCCTGGGATCATTCTCACAAACGTCCGCTGGACCCTCTCCAGAGCCAGCACATCCTCCCTCAGATAAGAGGCCCAAAATTGCTCACAATACTCCAAATGCGGCCCAAGCAAATTCACCGATAATACCACCGTTGTTGGATAATTCACAGGTAATGATGAGTCAGTGTATACGAGAGAGATTGAAAATCTGATTGTTATTCCGGCACCAACCAATCTTGCCCTCAACGTCTGCGAGACCAAAGAGCTAATTTTTGACTACAGAAGGGGAAAGCCAATGTAGAGCCCGGCTTCATCGATAGGTCGGGAATTCAGTTTAGTTTGTTTAGAGATACAGCGCGCAAACAGGCCCACTGAGTCCACACCGACCAGAGATCCCCGCACATTATCCGACATGCACCAGGGACAATTTACACTAACACCAAACCAATCAAACTCCAAACTTTAGAGCGTGGGAGAAAATCAGAGAAAATCAATGCGGTCATGAGGAGAAAGTACAAATTCCATACAGACAGCAGCCGTAGCTGGGATCGAACCTGGGTCTCCGGTGCTGCAAGGCAGTAATTCTACCGCTGCGCCACCGGTAACCTGGGCGTGCATATCTCTGAAGATCTATCCTGGGTCTAGCACATTGATGCAATCATAAAGAAAGCCCATAAACACCTCTACTTCCTTAGAAGATTAAGGGGATTTGGTATGTTGATGAACACTCTCTTGAACTGACCATCAGTGAACTTTAAAAGCATATTGACAGGTTGCCTCATGGCCTGGTTCGTCAACTCAAATGCCCAGAAATGAAGATTACAGAAAGTGGTAGACATTGCCCTGTCCATCAAATGCTGCCTGTCCCACTGAGTTACTCCAGCACTTAGTCTATTTTTGTAAACAAAACATCAACAGTTCCTTATTTCTTCAAAATCTAATCGAAATAATGAATTAAGTTAACTTTTGAAATTCCATGTTTTTTCTCTCTCTCTATCATTTATTCTTACACACATGTGCGCAAACTAACTTAATAAACAAAGAGTAATTGAGTCTTAGAGTACAGAAGCAGGCTTATGCCGATCAAAATGCCCCATCAACACTAATCCCGCCTAGCTGTGTTTGGCCCATTTCCCTCTAAACCTTTCCTATCCACGTACCTGTCCAAGTGCATCTTAAAGTAAATGGAGATCAAAATCTAACTTGTTTTGTGCATCTATATTTGGACAGTAATCTGATTTTTAAAACTTTATTCTCACAAAAGTTATTGGACTTACTTCTATGTAACCATGGCAATTAATTGCTCAGATCTCCACCACACATATTGTTTGCTTGAAGCCTTATTTATATTGCATTTTGTTTTCCATTCAAAAAGAATACGGAGCCACTTCATTGAAATGCTCCAAGGGAACTTCCAAGTCAATATTAGTCTCGAGTCACTGCAACCTGGGGTCCCATTCAAATCATTGAAATCTGCCTCAAGTTGGTAACGCGTTAAACAAAATGAGATCTGCCAACTTAAGACTGTGCCAAAGTGCAATTGGGATTGTTGAAATGATAGACAGAAGCGCCACGCTATAACAGAAAATGATGAATATTTTTAAAAATTGGCAGTTTGTTAGAAATCTGAAATAAACAGGAAAAATACTCAGTAAAGGGGCTGTCCCACTGCGGCGACCTAATCCAAGAGTTAAGAAGAGTGTCTTCGACCTTCAAGCTTGAGGGCACTCACCTGGAAAACCTTGAGCTGGATCGACCGTCAACATTGAATCTGCAAGCAGGATCGACCGACCCCACACACACACACACACACACACACACACACAAATCGCAAAGGCGGGGGCCAGGGAAAGCAGGGGAGCGCTGTCTTAAATTCACACCTGCGATGAAGAGGAAGATAAAAGACAGCTGCATAGTGTACGCCAAGTCCTTTAGAGAGTGCGGAGGGGGGGGGGGGGGGGGGGGGGGGGGGGGGGGGGAAGAGAAGGGGAGAGAAGGGGAGAGAGGGAGTGGGGCCACTTTTAAGAAGTATAATAAAGTTTAGCGGGCATTTTACCTACTGGTCAGTTTTCTTTGGAACTGAAAACTCCAATGAGCCAATCAAAATGCCAGGTCAGCGAAGGAGATTGCCTAAGGCTGCCCTCGACTGCCTGTAACTACATAGCGACCCCACTCCACTATGATTTAAAAAGAACCATGCCGACCAAATTTTACTCATGAAAAAATTTTTCAACATGCTGAAAATTTTTCCGCAACCTCGCTAAGGCCACGAGTATTCAGGAACTTCCCTCGAGCATGAAGGAGAGTTCCAGTGACCTCCTAGGACCACGTGTGGACCATGCTGCGAGTTTGAGTCGAGGGTAAACTCTTCTAAACTAGCAGATTAGGTTGCCGCAGTGGGACAGGGTCTTTAGTCTGGCAGCATCAGTAGAAAGAGAAACAAAGTTAATGTTCAGGACTGGAGTAGTGTGTAGTTTCAGTGAATATTTGACCCATTGGGAGACCATTACAAAGCTGGCTGACATTTTTAATCTTCTGGATGAATAAAAAACATCCCTGAAACACATCAGAATTTTTCAGGAACTGTGTACAACTCAAATCAATGAATATGGAAAGCTGCGATATTAAAGTGGAAGAATTTCTGAATTGAAAAATGGAGAACAGGAACATATTAATTTGAGTAGGAAGGAAGTGCAGATGGTGGTTTAGACTGAAGATAGACACAAAATGCTGGAGTAACTCAACAGGACAGGCAGCATCTCTGGAGAGAAGGAATGGGTGACGTTTCAGGTCAAGACCCTTCTTCAGACTTAAGACTGGAGATGTAATTTGAAATTACTTTGAACAACTTGAGTATAAAACCTGTCAAGTATTTTTACAAAATAATATTTGAACTAATACAATATTTGCATATTGAAAAGATGACCAAAAAAGATAGACAGATTAGTGAAAAGGGTTAGGCTTAGCACATAGAAGATTGGCAAGTTTTAACATATGAACCTTTATATTAAGAATGATATTAGCTTAAACATAACTAAAAAGGTTTGGTGCAACCACAATGGAAAGGAATCGGATATATTTAAGTTGTGTTATTTTTGAGCGAAACTTGCAGGCAAAACAACCAACCAAGTCAAAACATTTTAACATCATATTAAAGATAGACCAAGTAAAACATGTATCATCTAATTTAATTTAAGTGATCTCCATCCAAATCCAGCCATACCAACATTACTGTGGTTATCTTGGTTGGTTTGGATGAGTTGGACCAAAGGGCCCCATTTCCCTGCCTCATGATGCGGATTTCTTTAATTGCCTCACTAAATTCAGAACTTTTCTCTATTTCCAATCTACATACGAAATGGAGTCTTTCGATGAAATACTGTTTGCAAGTCACTTCCTAATGGGAATGGGCTGCAGCTCAAAACGACCACTAATTGGAACCAAATTGGCAATCATGTTCAATGATGCTACCAGCTTGCTGGTGTGGGAAATTAAAATTTATCATCCCAATGAAGATTATTACAATTAGTTTGACTTTAACTAGCTCCCATTCCACTGGAAATGGTTGGTGATACTGGGGTGCTTAAAATAAAAGCTGCAACACCTTCAGTATTACTATCACTGATCTTAATGAAGATAATAACTTTAGAAAAAATCATCCTTAAAGTGTCCTTGAAAGTCAGGATCAGCTCTTGGATTGAATTAAAGGGCGCTCTTTTAGAAAGGAGGTGAAAATTAACTTATTTAGTCAGAGGGTAGTAAATCTGTGGAACTCATTGCCACACACGTCTGTGGAAGCCAAGTCCGTGGGTATTTTTAAGGCAGAGATAGACAAATTCTTGATTAGAAAGGGTGTCAAGGGTTATGGGGAGGGCAAGAAAATGGGATTAGGAGGCAGAGATCAGCTATGATTGAATGGCAGAGTAGACTCGATGGGCCGAATGACCTAATTCTACTCCTATACCTTGTGAAACCATGGCTTTGGTGGACTGGTTTGCGATTTGAGCCGACAGGCTTATTGTACTCCTTAATATCCGAATCTGATGGGAAGATTGGCTGAAGTCTAGATAGTTAAAAATGGAGGCTTTATTTAATAATAAATGCAATTAAAATATATCATTACACTTAAAAATATAACATTAACTATGTTTCACTGATTAAATTCAAAGGGCGTTTATTTTGCAATTTTCCAAACACGGCACCTTAAACGCAACTGTACAGATATTTTAGCAATACATGCTAGATCGCTACATTGAAACACTACTATTCGGGGCGCAGCGATAGAGTTGCTGCCTTACAGCACCAGAGACCAGGATTCGATCCCAACTGCGGGTGCTTGACTGCACGTTCCGCCCCCACCCCCCCCCCCCCTCCCCCGTGACCAGTGTGGGTTTTCCCTGGGATCTCCAGTTTCCTCCCACACTCCAAAGATGTACAAGTTTGTAGGTTAATTGGCTTGGCATAATTGTAAATTGTCCCTGGTGAGAGTAGGATAGTGTTAGCGTGCGGGGATCACTGGGCTGATTGGGCTGAAGGGCCTGTGTCCATGCTGTATCACTAAAACAAAAAGGCAGCTAATCATTTTTTTTTCCCCCGAATCAGTACTTCAAGCTAATACAAGAACAGAAGAAACAGAAGAAAAAGGTAGGCCTTTCACTTCCATTCAACACGATTATACTTGATTTTGTACCGTGACACGTCTTTCCTGCAGTAATCCCATATCACTTTATTCGCTTAATATATATAATTCTATTGATTTTTGCCTCGGGTGTGTTTGGACAACTGGAGGAGCCATATCTAATCTTGAATCAGCACAAGAGAGGCTTTGTCCTAAGAGATGCTGGGAAAAAAAAATGTTTGAGAAAATATTCAGATGTGAAATAATCCACAAGCTATTTGCAGAGCCAGTGTGCAGATCAGGGACCAAATAAATATGAATTGGCGCAAAGGGAATCAAAAAGTCCTTCAAAATAAATTAATGCCGCAAATCATACAACTCATTAAAACACAAAATGATTGTCTGTATGCTGAAGGCTTCATCCCTGGAATCTTAACAGTTTCTATCTAATGCGAGTTGATACTTTTGTATTTTATAACCTACTCATACAAAATCCTATTGACATTAATTAACTTGTGATCGGCAGAGCAAAGGTATCAGTTAACATGGGGTGCATCAGGAGGTACCAAAGCCAATGACTTGGTCATTAAAATACATTAATATCTCAACGGCACCTTATCTCATCATGGACACCTGGAATGCAAGGAAGCTCGTTGCAGCCCCAATTAAAAGATACGTTTGAAGTAAATGAATTTTCCATGACTGAAAGTTTATTTCACATTGCCATTAAGGTGGATCGATGTGATGATGCAAAATATAACTGCAACTATCTCCCCATCTCCATGCCAATCTGCATTATGATGCATTTCTCCAAATCCTATTCACCTGATATTCCTCTAAAGCCCCCGTCTCACTGTACGAGAGAATTCAAGAGTTCTCCCGGGTTTTCCCCGGATTCAAACTCGGAGAATGTCCGTTGCAGGTCCGTGGATGTCTCATAGCTGCTCGTAATGCTAATGGTAGGTATAAAAAGTTTTTAAAAATTTCATCACGAGTATTTTTTTTACTCTTGGACATTTCTTTGCAGAGATGAAAAAACGTCACGAGTTAATGGATGTCCCGAGTACCTACCGTTAGCATTACGAGCCACTACGAGACATCTACGAACTCCTGCGGACATTCTCAGAGTTCGAATCAGGGGAAAAACTCTGGAGAACTCTTGAATTACCTCGTACAGTGGGACTAGGATTCAACACCTCATTAGGTTTCGAATGTTACCTCTTTTTTTTCAGTATGTATTTCTTCCAAGATATTTTTTCCCCAACTTATTAGTCTTTAATAACCAATTCCAGTACCTTCCACCACTTTGTTGAACTAATAGGCCTATACGTCCCTTGATTAATGGACTGACCTTTGGGGAAATAGAACCATTTTGTAATTTTCCATGCTACCTTTATTTAATTAACAGAAAGGTAGTTGCTGCTGCTACCTCCACCTTTTTATTAATTGCCCTAACTATGGAAATGCATTTCCCCGAGTTCTAGTTCTAATGAATATTCAACTGTTAAGACTTTTAATGACCATCTTTTCAATGACCTCCATGATCCCTGCCTGCCAGCCATCATTAGGACAAATAAATTGTCAGCAGCTCAGACTTGTTACTGCTTAGATATATTTAAATAGGTGCATTATGCCTCCTTCCAAGATTTTGTTATGCAACACTGTGGAACTTGGACAACACGTCAAGTGTATCTTACGAGGATGACGTTCTAACTTTGTGTAAACAGCATGCCTGAACACCAACTATCGAGCATGCCAAATCAACAATTTGATTTTCTTCAGAAAACTTAGTGAAAAACTATTTATATCTTTCATTTAGTTGTTCTCTCTCTCTCTCCATATCACCATCTATATCTCTCGTTTCCCTTTCTCCAGAGAGAAACCTGTCTGACCTGTTGAGTTACTCCAGCCTTTATGCGTCTATAAAAAAAATGATTTGACACTTGTCTCTTCCAAGCACACCGAGATCTGAATATTTATTTATTCTGCACATTTCATTGTGTAATGGAGTATTACTATTCAAACCAAACTGATCTTTTTAATGAACATTGGAGTCATGAATAAGTATGAACTTTGAATTCAACAATGTTAAGTAAGCTCAAACAACCCCCTCTTCCACCCCCCTTTCAAGAGTCAAGTCGAGACCAGTGTCAAATCAAGGACAGTGATGAATGTTTTTCACTGTACCTCGGTACTGTGTCAATAAATTAAACTGCACTGAACGAATGTTTTATTCTCATATGTCCCGAAACAATGACATTTAGAAGACTCCCATACATTCTTCCCAATGACAGGAGTGTAATATGAGCATGGCCAGAGTGGTGAGGGTCTCTGATGATTCTGGCTGCCTTTGAGGCAGCAACACATGTAGACCCCTTCGGTGGTGGGGAGTTCAGTACCCATGATGGACTGGGCAGTGTTCGCTAGTTTTTGCAATCTTCTTTGTTTCCTGGGCATTCGAGCTGCCAAACCAGGCCGTGATGCAACTGTTCAATATGTTCCCCTCCACATCCAAATTCTTTCCCACCACTTTCCCCCATGACCCAAATCCTATTGCCCCCCCTCCATCCATCCTCTGGCTTCATAATTCACAACACTTGTATCCTTCTTTTTCATGCCCCTTTATCATATCTGGCCTTTGTCCAACTATCTGCCAATTTTTAAAAAAAAGTCATTTTGCCAGTGTTCACCTTTTACCTGACATGCTTTGTCCTGCCCCCCCCCCCACTCTATTCCAGCTTTCTACACCCCCCCTTATCATCAGTCTGACGAAAGGTCCAGACCAGAAATTTTACCTTTCCATGTTCTCCATGGGTGTTGTCTTACCAATTGAGTTACTCCAGCACTTTGTTTTTTATTTTATTTTTTGAAACGAGCATCTGCAGTTCCTTGTTTTTACTCCTTCATCCCCCCCCCCCCCCCCCCACCCCCCCAACTCAATTAATATACTTGTATGTACACCTGAAGTGAAATATATTTCAGGAAAATATTTTCAGCACATTGAGATAAATACAAAATAACCCATCAGATTATAAAAAAATTACATTATCATCTTTGGAAATAACAGTAGAAGCTGCTGAAAACACTCGGCATCTATGAACGACGAAATACAGTCAGAGCGTGGAAACAGACCATTCGCCCAACCTGTCCATGCTGAGCAAGCAGTCTATTTGAGGTTGTCCCAATCGTCCTGTATTTGGCCCATGTCCTGCTGAACTTTTCCCAACCTGTTTAAAAGTCTTGTATTTTAATTGTAGCTCAATGCTCTTAAGACGGTGGAATGGATAGTAGACTTTAGGAGAGCAACCCCTCCCCTTCCCCCACTCATCAACAAAAACACCACAGTCACATCTGTGGAGTCCTTTAAGTTCCTTGGAACCATCATCTCCAAGGACCTTACACGGGGGGGCACCATTGACTCCACAGTCAAAAAGGCCCAACAGAGGATGTACTTCCTGCGGCAGCTGAGGAAACACAATCTGCCACAGGCAATGATGGTTCAATTCTATACTGCCATCAGAGTCTGTCCTCACCTTCTCCATCATGGTCTGGTTTGGCTCAGCCACCAAACACGACATCCAGAGGCTGCAGCGAATCGTTCGATCAGCTGAGAAGGTTATTGGCTGCAACCTTCCCTCCATTGACAAACTGTACACTGCAAGGGCCAGGAAGCGAGCGGGTAAGATCATCTCTGACCCCTCTCACCCTGGCCACAAACTCTTTGAAGCACTTCCCTCTGGGAGGCGACTCCGGACTGTCAAAGCAGCCACAGCCAGACATAAAAACAGCTTTTTTTTTCCACGAGCCGTAGCTCTACTCAACAACCAAAGGTTTGTAGCCTCCTTTTGCTCTGGTATTTTATTTCATAACTATAATGTTTTATTCTTAATGTTTTCATATTTAATGTTCTATTCCTAATGGTTTACTATATGTCGTGTTGTGGCTTGCGAGCGGAGCACCAAGGCAAATTTCTTGTATGTGTACATACTTGGCCAATAAACAAATTCATTCATCCATCCACCAGTTTCCTTTGGCAGTTCATTCCATATATCCACCGCACAGCTTGTGGAATAAGTTGTCTTTCGCGCCCCTTTCAAATTGTTCCACTCTCACTTAGATCAATGCTGTCTAGTTTTGCACTCCCTGAAAAAAATACTGTGACATACACTTCATCTATGACCAGCATGACTTTATGCACTTCTATAAAGTCACCCATCTTCCTCCTTCCCACACGACAGGGTAAAAAAAGGCACAGCTTATCAAACCTCCCCTTCTAGCTCACGTCCTCGTTCTGCTAATGTGCCCCTGGATGTATTCTGCACCCTCTCCAGCTTAATGATATTCTTCCTATTGAAGCAGCACGTCAGAACTCAGCTTGCATGTATTAATATAAAAAATGGACCCAAAACTGCAAATAAAATAATAAACCTACTGTTAAATAGTCACGATTTCTCTACTATTAAATTAGTCTATGTGGCATTAATAGTTCTGTAATACTACAAGATTACATCCTCTGAAGTTAATTTTACCAAAACATATTCCAAAAAATATTTGATTTCAGCATTACATCAATGTTTTGACATGGTTAAAAATTAAAAACATGCCAGTCAATATATAGAGAGGACATCAAATAGACAATAGACAACAGGTGCAGGAGTAGGCCATTCGGCCCTTCAAGCCAGCACCGCATATAGCAATACATAAATTAAGGTAGTGATCAACAAGATTTGTATTTATCCATTGAGGTAATAGAATCAGAGCATGGGAATAAGCCCTTCAGCCTAATAGCCCTGTCCCACTGTATGAGTTTATTCAAGAGTTCTGAGTTTGCCCTGATTCGAACTCGGACATTTACAGTAATAACCGCTGGCAAGTACTCGGGGCTCTCTTGGACATTTTCCAACATGTTGAAAAATCTTCACGTCTTCCCGAGCTTACCGCGTTTCCCCGAGTACCTGCCGTTAGCGTTATGAGCCGCTAAGAGACGTCCCCGAGCTCCGACATACTCGCTACGTTCATTCTATGTGCTTACCACGAGTTTGATTTTTTTTTAATTAAACTCGGGAGAGCACTTGAATGAACTCGTACAGTGGGACAGGGCTTTAACTCATCCACGCCGTTCGAGATACCTATCTAAGTTGGTCCCCATTTGCCGACATTCCTCTACACCATTCCCATCCAGGCCTCTGAACATGGATTTGAAAATCAATATCCAAAATCCAGATCACATGGTGGCAACTTGAACATAATCGCAATTTATTAGCATCGGTAGCAATATGATTTAACTGGTTATATGTATATGCAGGGTTAATGATTTCACATCAGAGTTGGACCTTTTTATATTAGACCAGGTCATTTTCATAATTCAAATATGATTAAAATAAAATCTGTAGAAGGTAGCTTTTGCATTAATACAGATAGCAAACCATCTCTTGAACCTCCAGCAACATGGTATTTGGCCGCTAATTAAATCCCTAAAAATTGCAATCTTATTATCATCATGTTGAGAAATTCCAGGCAGCAGGGAGTTCAGTTCCTCATTTTAACCACCTCATATCCAGAATGGCCAGGAACCCACTGGGCTCTTTGTGCTCTTACTTGGGGGGGGGGGGGGGGGGATGGATCAGGAACCAAGAGAGCCTGGTACTTTTGTAGAAGGGAGGCATAGATCGGAATCAAGGGTTGTGGTGCCGAGGGTGGGTGTGGTAGATCTGTGAAGCAAGTCATTGTGGTGACCACGGGCACTGTTTGTATGGAATTTGCACGTTTTCTCGTGATCACATGGGTTTCCTCTGGGTGCTCTGGTTTCCTCCCACACTCCAAAGATGCGCAGGTTTGCAAGTTAATTGCTTCTATAAATTGTCTCTAATGTGTATGGGGGAAAATAGTTGGTTGACGTGGACATGGTGGGGCAAAGGACTCGTTTCCATGCTGTATCTGTAAACAACACCAAACGCAGCCATTTCGGGGCAAGAGACGTTACTTCAGCAGGTGCAGATTCCGCCAAATACTCTGCTGAGTTGCACACTTGAGAAGAAATAATGTAACATAAAGAGTCCCACGGCAACAGGTTCTGGCAAAGTCATCTCAACTCCTCAGCCAAACTGAAATGTCTTATATCCAAATACAACATCCCATGAGACATAGCTGACTAATTCATCCAAATGTCATGCTGCTTCTCAAATACTGAGTGTGCGCTTCTTAACAGAATGGAATATTTATTTGTGAACTGATTTGTATCCCATTTTTTGCTTTCCCACAATGGACATGTTGCTCTGTCAGCCCGATTACAAATGTTAATCACACTGAAAATAAATCTGGATATATTAGTTAGGTTAGTTTATTGTCACATGCACCGAGGTCCAGGGAAAAGCTTGTTGCGTGCTATCCAGCCTGCGGAAAGATAATACACTTTAACATTTGAGCCCTCCTGACAGATACAGGATAAAGGGAATAATGTATAGTGCAAGATAAAGTGCAGTCCAATTAACTGTTGGAGTACAGGTTGAAAAGAGTGGAGCGATTGTAATAAATGATTACAGATCCACTTCTGTGACCAGTGCACAGAGTCGCCAGGCTTAGGCATCATCTTGTATTTTGTACGATGAGGATTTTGCTTCACGAGGTTTTTTCCATGAGGTGAGGTAGTGAAAGACAATATCTTAATAAATCTCGAGTTAACAACATGATATTGTCATGAATTAAAGGTTAATGCTCAACACACTACTTTAAACATTCGGGTAAACATGGCATTAGTGTAGGATTGGTGTAAATTGGTGGCTGATGAGGAAGAGAAGAAACATGGATCAATGGGCATTTTAGTGTAATTAGTGTAAACAGCAATTAATTATGTGCAAACCTATAATTGACTTTAACCGAGTGTATTAAAACATTATTTGTGCTTGCGAATTACTTCCACCTAAAATAATGTTGTTATTTTTTTTCTGATTTGCTTTCACTTTTAATTCTTCTACAGATTGTGCATAATTACATATTTTGTAAATTTAACTTTGCAAGTTCTTGGATGATTTTGCAGATTTAACTACCATTTTGATTAAAAAAGATTGAATTTCGAATATCACTGAAGTGAATAGAAATAAGGTGGTATCAAAGTGCCAATTCATTCTATTCACACCTTTAAATTCAATGTACCATTTGCAATACAGTATGTTCGGCAATTTTTCTGAAACAGACCACCTTTTAATTTTAAACCTGGAGTTCAACAGCATAAAATTGTATCACTTTTTCAAAGGTCTTTCTAATGCGTTGGCTAAGGAAGACTGGCTTATATTAATTTCAAAATTCTTGACCATCATTATAATCACTCAGATTCGAGGTGATAACCTTCATCTTCCAATTCTTGACTACATTATTTGCATTTGTTTTTTTAAAATACAAGCACAAAAAAAAACTGCAGATGTTTTAAATCCAACGATAAAAGAGAATGCGTGAAATATCAGTAGAAATCTGCGAAGAGTAAAACAGAGTTAATGTTTCAGTCAATGAGCTTTCATCAGAATCCTGAAAAGGTTAGAAATCATGTTTAATTGTAGAGAAGCAGGAGTGGAGCGAGCAAAAGGAATGAAGTCCCAGAGGGACTGAATGATACATTTCATTAGAACTGCCACATTTTTAAAGAAGCTGGAAACCCAGGTCATGCGAGATTGTTGAAATCAAGTGCAGTGAGCTGCTTTGTTTTAATAGGATGCTTAGGTATTATTTCTTGTGCTTACGGAGGATGCCGTTGGTATAATGTAAGATGGCAAAGACAGGAGTCAGTGATAATGGAGTGGTGAATCTCTTCCAGACTATCTCCTTTGCTACTGTATCCTTTCTCAATATACACAGTACTCTGTGAATATCCCCAACGTATTGCACAATACACTTAAACCCCAATGTCTGAGCAAGGGCAATATGCCATTTTCTTTTTCTTTTTTTCTCGCTTCACCTGCATGCTAACATTTTGTGTTCCATAAACTGAAACACCTGGATCCCTCTGCGCTCCTCACATTTGCAGTTCCTTTCCACTTAATTAAAGGGGCCGCACAGTGGCACAGCGATAGAGTTGCTGCCTCACACCAGAGACCTGGGTATGATCCTAATGAAAGGTACTGTCTGTACAGAGTTTGTATGTTCTCCCTGTAACCGCGTGGGTTTTCTCTGGGTGCTCAAGTTTCCTCCCACATTCCAATGACATGCAGGTTTATAGGTTAATTAGTTTCTGTAAAATTGTCCCTAGTCTGTAGGATAGAACTAGTCTATGGGTGATTGTTGGTCAGCACGGACTCGGTGGGCCAAAGGGCCTGTTTCCACACTGCATCTCCAAACTAAACTGTATGCCTTTTGATTCCCTGATCCATGTGCAAGCCCTCACACTCTCCCCAGTTGAACTCTATTTGTCAAGTCTTTCATTTTCACATTAGTTAAAAGTCTTGAAGCCCATGTAGACAATGTCTATTGCATTGTCCTCATCAATCATCTTGGTCATCCCTTCCAAAAAGCATTTATTAAATTTGTGAAATACTATTTCCCACCAAAACTATTCCAGAGTCTGCAATATATGAAGAAGGGTTGCAGCCCAAAATGTCACCTCTTCCTTTTCTCCAGAGATGCTCCCTGAACTGCTGAGTTACTCCAGAATTTTGTGTTGATCCCATAGGCTATCTTTGACAAATATGGTTTCTACTTTTGAATCCTTGCAAATTCTTCTGAAAGGAATAAATGATTAAAAGTTCTTCTAATGTAATATTGCAAGGTTCTTTAATTAAAGTTATCCAAATTGTATTTGCTTAATATTTAATTCCCACTACGATAGGTTATTTATGATTCTTAATATATGTTATTGGATTTTTTAGTGAGAAGGATAACCAAATTACCAGGACTAAATTGTAATTGGTAACTTCATTCACAGAAGCCAGGAAACTAATGACAAATGGAGTTGAAGCTCATCTCACTCAATTAATTAAACTCTCAGATCAGTGGAAGAAAATGCCTGGATTGATCTTAGACAGATAGAACTGCTGCTGCATTTTATATGATCTTGGC
Organism: Okamejei kenojei; assembly: GCA_035221665.1. Classification (NCBI taxonomy): domain Eukaryota; kingdom Metazoa; phylum Chordata; class Chondrichthyes; order Rajiformes; family Rajidae; genus Okamejei; species Okamejei kenojei. The sequence continues at coordinate 58,533,636 of CM069143.1, read as the reverse complement.
CCAAGCTTGTGGTTGTCAAGATTAGTTTGTACCTCCGTGGTGGAAGGTAGAAACTGAGCTCATTAGAGCTCTGCAAATGGTGGTAGGACATCAGCTGCAGATCATGGAGCAACTTTAACTGGCTGGAACATGCCAGAGTTCCCACCCCCCGCCACGGGTACCATGTAATCCTGTGCTACCTGCTACATGGTTGGATAGTCGGTGATTAAACCGTCTGTCTCCCCTGGTTTGCCAGGTAAGGAGGGGGCTGTGGACATAAAACAAGACCTGTCAAAGGGCAGATGAGTTCCAGCGAGCCAACGGCCATCCACACTTCAATAGAACTTGCGATCACTGGTGTACAAAGCATTGGAAGGCACCATGCCCATTGATGTTTCAAGAATGTTGATGATCTGATGATAGAGTGTATCATGAAGTACCATCGGTGGCACACCCCCCCCCCCCCACCAGAGATTACACAGGGTGCGACTGGTTAGAGGTTTACCCGTGTCGGTAGAAACTGCAGATGCTGGTTTATACCCAAGGTAGACACAGAGTGCTGGAGTAACTCTGCGGGTCAGGCAGCATTTCTGGAGAAAACTCCTCTTCCCATACTGACTTTTGTCTTGGGCCTTGCCCCACTATCAGAATGAGGCCACATGCAAATTGGAGGAACAACACCTCATATTTTTCTAGGGAAGCTTACATTGCAGTGGTATGAACGTTGATTTCCCCAATCTCCTGTCACCCCTACATTCCCTCTTACCACCCCCCACCCCCCCCCCTCCCCAAGAGTCATCCTACTAGTGCCATTGTTCACAACCTTGTATCAGTTCGTTATCGCCTCTTCCCCAGCCAACAATGGGCCATTCATGGGCTTCACCTTTCTTTGGTCATCTGTTGCCGGCTATGCTTGGTTCTGGCCATTTCATAGCTCCAGTTCCCTCCCCTCTGAGTCATAGCGTGATACAGTGTGGAAACGAGTTACACTAGTTCCAACTGCCCGCGTATGGTCCATATCCCTCCAAATTTATCCTATCAATCAATATACCTGTCGAACTGATTCAGTCTGAAGAAGGGTCCCGAAAACATCACCCATCCTTTTTATCCAGAGATGCTGCCTGACCTGCTGAATTACTCCAGCACTTTGTGTCCATCAGGGGGTTTAACTGAATATGGAGCTGTTTTGCTGAAAAATACTCAATGACCTTATGTATAATTTCTGTCCATTTATTTTATATCCAAAACTGCTGACTGCAAATTGATTGTTTCTGACATCACTATAATCATCTAGAAAGAAGTCCTCATTCATAATGGGTAAAGGACATGCTAATATCACTGATGGGGATGAGTCGGAGTACAGAAGAGAGATCGAGCGATTGTCCACATGGTGCCAGCACAATAACCTGGCCCTCAACACCAGCAAAACCAAGGAACTGATTGTGGACTTTGGAAGGAGTAGGATGGGGACACACAGTCCTGTTTATATCAACGGGTCGATGGTTGAAAGGGTCAAGAGCTTCAAATTCCTGGGCGTGCACATCTGTGAAGATCTTTCCTGGTCCGAGAACACAGATGCAATTATTAAGAAAGCTCATCAGCGCCTCTACTTCCTGAGAAGATTATGAAGAGTCGGTCTGTCAAGGAGGACTCTCTCTAACTTCTACAGGTGCACAGTAGAGAGCTTGCTGACCAGTTGCATCATGGCTTGGTTCGGCAACTTGAGTGCCCTGGAGAGGAAAAGACTACAAAAAGTAGTAAACAGTGCCCAGTCCATCATTGACTCTGGTAGATCCCCTCGATGGAAGGAAGATCAGAGTCGATGCCTCAAAAAGGCTGGCAGCATCATCAAGGACCCACACCACCCTGGCCACACACTCATCTCCCTGCTACCTTCGGGTAGAAGGTACAGGAGCCTGAGAACTGCAACGACCCGGTTCAGGAATAGCTACTTCCCCACAGCCATCAGGCTATTAAACCTGGCTCGGACAAAACTCTGAACATTAAAACCCCTCCATCTGTTATTTGCACTTTATTAATTTATTAATTAATGTGTGTATTTAAGTATATAATTGCAGTCAATGCCTACTATGTTCTGTTGAGCTATGCAAAGAAAGATTTTCATTATCCTGTCAGGGACACATGACAATAAACTCTCTTGACTTTGAAATATTAACAGGCATTTTGATATATCAACAGCATAGAATCATACAGCATGTGAACCTGCTTCCCAGCCCAACCTGCCCATGCCGATCAAGATGCCCCATGTAAGCCAGCCCGATTTGATGGTGTTTGGCCCAGGTCCCTTTAAACCTTTCCATGTCCCTGTCCAATGTCATTATTATACCTGCCTCAACTACTACCTCTGTATGACTACCTTCTATATGACTTCCAACCTCTGTGTGAAAATAATGCCTTTCAGATGCCCATTAAATCTTCCCCCTCTTACTTTAAATCCATGTCCTCTGGTTCTTGATTCTCCTGTCCTGTGGGAAAAAAGACCAACTTTCACCCATCTAGAATGATTAAGGGATTGGACACGCTAGATGCTGGAAAAATATTCCCGATGTTGGGGGTAGTCCAGAACCAGGGACCACACTTTAAGAATAAGGGGTAGGCCATTTTAAACTGAGATGAGGAAAAACTTTCATCCAGAGATTTGTGAATTTGTGGAATTCTCTGCCTCAGAAGGCAGTGGGGGCCGATTCACTGAATGCATTCAAAAGAGTTAGATAGTGCTCTTAGAGCTAGTGGAACCAAGGGATATGGGGAGAAAGCAGGAATGGGGTACTGATTGTGGATGATCAGCTATGATCACATTGAATGGCGATGCTGGCTCAAAGGGCCGAATGGCCTGCACCTTTTTTCTATGTATCTATAAACCTCATGTTTTATCCATTTATACATCTCTATAAGATCACCTCTAAGCCTCCTGTGCTCCAAGGAATAAAGTCCTAGCCTGTCAAAACTCTGCCAATAGCTCAGATCCTCGAGAACTGGCAACATCCTCATCGACCTTCTCTGCGCCCTTTCCAGCTTAATGGCATTTTTCCTTCAGCAGAACGACCAACATTGAACACAACACTCCAAGTGCGGCCTCACCATAAATTATAATTTGGTTTAGTTTAGAGATAAAGCGTGGAAACAGGCCATTAGGCCCACCGAGTCAGCACCGACCCCCACATGATCCCCTGCACACACCAAGGACAATTTATATTCATACCAAGCCAATTAACCAACAAACCTGTACGTCTTTGGAGTCTGGGAGGAAACCGAAGATGTTGGAGAAAACCCACGCAGGTCATGGGGAGAACGTACAAACTCCGTATAGACAGCACCCGCAGTCAGGATTGAACCCGGGTATCTGGTGCTGCAAGGCAGCAACAATAGCTTAATTTGCTATTTCTAGCCTGCCAAATAGGCATGGCAACAATATGCAGTAACTCAAATATTAAATTAAAAATACGGCAAACAGTGTGCATTGAGAAAAGCCAAATTTGTATGTTAATGGTATTCATTCTTCTGTGCATCATTATCTTAATTTTGCTGTATAATTTAATTGAAGGTGATGATAATCCAAAAACCCTAATTACTCATCTTAATATAATTCTGCTAATAAATATGGAAGAGGTATTAGATTCAATCAAGCAGTCTTTTAGAGAGGTGTATTCACAATTACACAACAATTATATTAATACCTTGAATGGCAGATAATTAGGAAACTGCTGCCGTTCTAAGTCAATACCACAACCTGCATAATAACTGCAAACATTTCATTCCCCCCAAAAAAAACATACTATTTATGCATTTTCAAAATATGATCCCGATGCAACATACAATACTTCACATGCAATGCATTCCTCTGCAGTACGTATCTTACATTTTTCTTTCGAGATGTCAGGGATTCACTGGAATTTAGAAGGATGAGAGGAGACCTTATAGAAACATATAACATTCTTAAGGGATTGACGCAGGAAAAATGTTCCCCAAGTTGGGAGAGTCCAGACCAGGGCTGACAGTTTAAGAATAAGGGGTAGGCCATTTAGGACTGAGATGAGAAAAAACAATTTCACCCAGAGAGTTGTGAATCTGTGGAATTCTCGGCCACAGAAGGCAGTGGAGGCCAATTCACTGGATGTTTTCAAAAGAGCCCGATTTAACTCTTAGGGCTAATGGAATGAAGGGATGTGGAGAAAAGGCAGGAATGAGGTACTGATTTTGGATGATCAGCCATGATCATATTGAATGGCGGTGCTGGCTCAAAGGGTTGAATGGCCTATTGCACCTATTTTCTTTGTTTCTAATAGTTAGGAGGAATTCATTGGGTAGCATCTCCTGTTGACAATACAGCTCGAGGTATAAATATTGGCCAGGGCAGAAGAGCTTTCTATCTCCATCAAAGTGCACCATGGAATTTTAACCTCCACCTACACCATCAGAATAGCCAAACAAGTTTCACTTTAAAATTTCATTTGAAGCACTTTACTGTCTCACAGGACCACAATAACAACAAGATGAAACAGCAGGTAGAAGCCCAGATTATCCACTTATGAACACCTTATTGGACATTGTAAAACTCTCACAGGCCTTGTATTAGTGATTACAACAAATACACACACTTGTTCTTCAAAGGAGAGTTCACCATAAAATTTAGGAAGGAACTGTAGACGTTGGTTAACACCAAAGATAGACACAAAATGCTGGAGTAACTTATCGAGACAGGCAACATCTCTGGAGAGAAGGAATGGGAGATGTTTCGGGTTGAGAACCTTGTTCAATTGACCCAAATCCTCAACAATTCCTTCTCTCCAGAGAGGTTGCCTGTCCCGATAGGTTTACTCCAACATATTGTGTCCGTCTTCACCATAATGTGGCTTTGTGACATTCACACGCTCATGGTTGCACACATTGCTCTTAAAAGTGAATTCTGCATACCGTCAAATGACAGATAGTGCGGCACAATTGCTGTCTTATAGCACCAGAGACACAGGTTCGATCCTGACAATGGTGCTGTCTGTATGGAGTTTGTACGTTCTCCCTATGACTGTGTGGGTTTTCAGCAGCTGCTCCTTTTTCCTCCCACACTCTAAAGACGTGGTAAAGGTTTGTAAATTAATTGGCTTTAAATTGTAAAATTGTAAATTGTTCCGAATGTGCAGAATAGTGCCAGTGTATGGGGTGATCGCTGGCTAGTGTGGAACCGGTGCGCCGAATTAGGCTGTATCTCTAAAGCCTAAAAGACAACATTGTGTTCTTAAAGCAAAAAACAACCTAACAAGACTAAAGAACAATACCAGAAGGACATTTCACAAATTTGCCAATTAGAAATTCGTGTAAACATTTGTTATGCAAGATGGCTGAATGTTTTAATTTCTATTGTGATTTCTGAGTAATTAGTAAAGAAACAACAGATAAAGCAGGTGTTCACTGGCAGCGATTCATCAGATTTGTGGTACTTCAATCAATACCAGTGGTCTAGCGGTGGAGCTACTGCCTTACAGAGCCCGAGCCCTGGGTTCGATCCCGATGACAGGTGCTGTCTGTACGGAGTTTGTCCGTTCTCCCTGTGACCTGCGTGGGTTTCCTCCGAGATCTTCGATTTCCTCCCACACTCCAAAGGCGTACAGGTTTGTAGGCTAATTAGCTGGGTAGAAATGTAAATTGTTCCTAATGTGTGTCGATTACGCTGCAATTGTGGGCTGCATCGGGGAGGGAATGCAGAGGTGTGGTCAATAACTTTGTTGAGTGGTGTGGGCTGAATCACCTGCAGCTCAATACCAAGACGACGAAAGAGTTAGTGGTGGACGTTAGGAGGAGAGGAACACCCAGTCCCCCATCTCCATCAATGGTGTGGATGTGCAGTTTACCAGAGAGTACAAATACCTTGGAGCGTACCTGGAGAGTAAACTGGACTAGTCCAGGAACACCGAGGCCATGTACAAGAAGGGACAGAGCCGGCTGTACCTTTTGAGAAGGCTCCGCTCTTTCAACAACTGCAATAAGATGCTGCAGATGTTCTACCAATCGATGGTAGCCAGTGCCATCTTCTTCGCTGTCGTGCGCTGGGGCAGCAGGGCGAAGGCCGCGGTTACCAACAGGATTAACAAACTCATCAGGAAGGCCGTCTATGTCCTGGGGGCGGAGTTGGATTCTTGGGAGGTTGGTCTTGGATGGGACAATGCTCCTCTAACTGCAGAGCATTTTGGACAATACAGCTCACCCCCTCCGTGACACACTGGTCAACCTGAGGAGCACCTTCAGCAACAGACTGGTTCCACCAAGATGCAGTTCAGAATGCTACAGGAGATCCTTCTTCCCTGTGACTATTAAACTGTACAACTCCTTCCCGTCTCTCGTGGGGTTGAGTGACTGCCCTCCCACTCCCCCCTCCCCAACCTTTCACACCCCCAATCCTTTCCACTCATCACTTTAATTCCATGTTTCATGTATTTTGTGTTTTCTGACTGTGGGCAGATCAATTTCCCTCCTGGGATAAATAAAGTTCTATTGTATCGTATCAATAGTGCAAGTGTGCTGGGATGACTGATCAGTGCGCACTCAGTGGCCCGAAGGACCCGTTTCTGCACTGCATCTCTAAACAAAACTACTAAACTAAACTTTAGTTCCCCATTGAGTTCAAGTGATTGCACAAGGGGCAAGGCACATTTAAAAGGTATCAGGATTGATATTGGAACATTCAACTGCTAACATTCTTTTTAATTTATTACATTTTGCCACTGAAATGATAGAAATAAAAACCTTTTTGTGTGTTGGTTTGCAACTTTCCAAATCCAGCTCCCTTGCAGACATATTGTTAATTATCTCAGCTTTCGAGAAGAACCGAGGGAGCAAGAAACAGATGGCTAACAGAATAAATTATCTTTCGAGTGATCAGTGCCCCTTTGTCACGATCTTCCAAACACAGCGTGCAGGGCTCAGAAGATCAGACTCCCCAACAAGGCTTTGATTCACTGGACAGGCACCTCGACTCAGACCACACACAAAACGCTAGTGACACACATATTATACAAAACAGTGAAAAGAATAAGGCAGCGCATAACAAGACATGAGCGCAAAAACACAACGAGAAAAAAGTCCATGAAAGTGCAAGAGGTGGCCCATGTTGGGTAGGAAGGAACTGCAGATGCTGGTTTAAACCAAATACAGACACAAAATGCTGGAGTAACTCAGCGGGACAGGCAGCATCTCTGGAGAGAGGAAATGGGTGATGTTTCAGGTCGAGACCCTTCCTCAGACTGACGTCAAGGGTGGAGGGATAATAACTTCAAGTCACCCTTGCTTTTCCTCACTCTCTATCCCTCCCCAATTCTCCGACCAGTCTTACTATCTCCGACTACATTTTATCTCTCTGCTTTGTTGTTACTTTTTGCAAGCTAATAATGATCTATTCTACATTTTCTTTGATCTCCATTCCCTTTGTCCTGTTTTCACACCTTTACACTTTCGTATCTATCCATCTCCCTCCCCCCCCGACGTCTGCTGCCTGTCCCGCCAAGTCACTCTAGGCCAGGGGTGGGGAACCTTTTCATGTTGGAATGCCACATTGTTAGCTGTAATCTAATAAGGCTGCATCGAAGAAACTTCAATTAGATATACTTCAAAATGTACATTATTTTGTAAGAAAACTACTATGTACCTACTTCAAGAAAATAAAAATAAATTGTTAATCCTAAAGTTAACTAACCTTTTAATGACTTTGTTGTGACTGCTTTCTAGAGTCTAGAGTCGCATTAGAACTAAATCACGAGTTTAACAGGTGTTAAAATAGCCCTCATGACTTACTAATGTTTTCATTGTGGCCGTCAGTCGGGGAGGATTATTTCGTTGAATCTTCTTTCACTCTTTGGTATTTAAAATAGGCTGATTTTAAAATAAAAATAAAAAATAAGACAAATAAAAAACATACAAATAAAAATAAAAGGATTTGTTCTACAAAATTTGGATTCATTCAAAAGGCCGCACTTATTGGCCTAGAAGGCCGCAGGTTCCCCACCCCTGCTCTAGGCGGTCCATGTTGTTCTGTTGTTGGGGTAGCATTAAGATTGTGCAAGTTGGTTCAGCAACCTTAAGCCTTGGTACACGTGACAATAAACTAAATAACCTGGTTGAAGACTTCAGGCTTCCATACCTCTAACCTGGTGGTAGCAGTGAGAAGAAGGCATGGTTAGATAGTTACCTCCTTCTTGAGTCAGTGCCTAGTGTAGATGCTTAAAATGGTGGGAAGGGGCTGTGTCTTGATGGACTGAATGCAGCATTCACTGGTGTCGCTGCCACACATCGAGAAGTTTACAATAGAATTAGAAAATCCACAACCGAGACAAGATGATGCACCTTTAATTCAAGTTTCATTATTCAAAGAAGTAGCTTTTCTTGGATTAAATATAGTTTCTTTTTTAGACAATAGATAATAGACGCAGAGTAGGCCATTCAGCCCTTCAAGCCAGCACTGCCATTCAATCTGATCATGGCTGATCATCCACTATCAGTATCCTGTTCCTGCCTTCTCTCCATTACCCCGACTCCACTATCTTCAAGAGCCCTATCAAGCGCTCTCTTGAAAGTATCCAGAGTATCCATTATTTTGGTGAAATAACCTCTGAAAAATGCTTTCCCTGAATGTGTGCACAAAATTGGAAACGTTCACTTTTTACCTTTGCAGCGAGTACATTACTCCGTTATATTTGATGCTCTGGGCCTTTCTCTATAACAGATGCGTGTGGAGAAACAAAGACCTGCAAATGCTGGTTTACCAAGGTAAAACACAAAGTGCAGGACTAACTCAGCTGGTCGGGCATCATCCTTGGGGAACATGGATAGGTGACATTTCGGGTCTAGGCCCTTCTTCAAATAAATGTGTTCCTGATTTTGCATGTTGTTTGGAGGTTGAGGGCAAAAAAGCCATCGCATTTACTGACGGAAACAAGGAAAGTGGGAAATGAGGGAGAGGCTGGTACAGTGAGAGGAAGACAGAAAATGGTTTCACTAATGAGACTGCCCACACAGCAATGCCCCCTGCTGTCCTTCCTAAGTTCCCATCAGAATCAATCTGGAAGACCACCCCTTGTCTACAGGATCCTTCAGCCTCGTCTCATTACACTTTCCCCAATTACTTTTTATAAACGTAATGGACTCTGCAGCTCCATGCTCAATTCCTTTGGGTCAATGCCATTTCAAAGCAGGCATTAATTAAAGAGGAATGCCCAGATAAAAGTGCAAATGATTTAGAAAAGGAAGCGCATGTTTGCAGTTTATCCAAATTAATATTAGGTTTGGCAACTCTTCTTTCTAACCTGCACCATTAAGAAATGAGCCCTTTGAAGCTGATCGTTCCATTTTAGAGCAAGCTCAGCAGTATTTTGATCAGTGGTTGCACCAAGCACCAAAGAAAATATTATGCAATAAGAATATTTGTTTGAAAGTAATTTCAACTTACAAGATCAAAACAGACAAGAGAAATGAAAGAGACAACATCAAAGAAAATCTGCATGGGTTTCCTCCGACACTCAAAGACACACAGGTACATAGCTTGGTAAATGTGCAAATTGTCCCGAGTGTGTGTGGGATGGTGTTAATATGCAGGGATCACTGGTCGGTGACCTGAAGGGCCCGTTTCCGCACTGTATCTCTAAACCAAACTAAAACAAAAATGAAACCACTCTGACAAACAGTGGGAAGTTCAGAATGAGAGCAACAACTCGGGCAAATTGTCTAATATTTACATTAAGCGAGTGGGATAACATAGAACTGGTGTGAATGGGTGAATCGATGGTCAGCGTCGACATCCTTTAATTCTAAACCTATGATCTCCAGTCCTAGACTCTCCCACTCGTGGAAACATCCTCTCCACATCCACTCTATCCAAGCCTTTTACTATTCTGTACATTTCAATAAGTCCCCCCCCCCCCCCCTCTCCTAAACTCCAGCGAGTACAGGCCCAGTGCCAACAAACGTCTACCATAGGTTAACCTACTCATTCCTGGGATCATTCTTGTAAACCGTCCTCTGGACCTTCTCCAGAGCCAGGGCATAAATTCCTCAGATATGGTGTCCAAATTTGCTCACAATACTCCAAATGCAGCCTTACCAGAGCCTTACAGACCCCAGCATTACATCCCTCTTTTTGTAGACAAGCCCTCTTGAAATAAATAATAGCATTGAGTTTGCTTTCATGAGTGATCAACACATGCAGTTGAATTTGCCCAGTCAAAATGGCAATGCTGTACAAGTACGTGAAACAATTAATATATTATTAATTTCAAAATTACAACATTTATCTAGAATTGCAGCTATTTGTAATTATAAAAATGGCTGCTGATAAGACGGTGGACTCAAGAATTCCGACCATTCATCGTGTTAGCTAAATTATTCCACTCACTGCCTGATGTTTACCTGCAAATTGGTTGCTTATTATTACATTTTCACTTGAATTGATAACATTTCAATTATTCAAATATCCTTGACGAAATTGAAGCAAAAATGGCCTTTGCGCATTTACATATGGATGATTAATATACACATTAAAACAAAATATTAGCCAAACACTTTTTATTGCCACAATTGTTTGGACCTTGCAATTATAGAATTTTCCAACATGTTTTATGTGTTGATTTAAACATTTACCTCGTTGCAAATTTTGTATGAAGATGACCGAGAGTTAGAGTTACGCCGACCTTATTTTTTTTAAGAAGCGACAGTAACCTCTTATCATGCCTTGATCAAGGTATTTTCATTTTTCTTGGCATTTCCTTCTTGTGTAAGTAAAACTCACCACCAGGTTAAGATGGCAGACGCTATTTGCGATTAAGCCGAAAAGCTAAATATTTAGGTAATAATATGGATTTCACCATAAAAGGCCAGTCTTATAACTCCCCCAACACTCCAATAACTTTTATCATGCAAGGCCAGTAAATAACTTGTTGGAGATTCAAGTGCTTTACATTCAAAGCAAACAGCCTGATTATTTTTGCTAATTTAGCATCACTTTATTAGATTAATTATTTCCATATTTACTGGAATGTTTCTGTACTAATGGCCGAGAGGTACAACTGTTGCCTCACAGTGCCAGAGACCTGGGTTTGATCCAAACTATGGGTGCTGTCTATATGGAGTTTGTATGTTCTCCCCGTGACAGCGTGGGTTGTCCCCGGGTGCTCCAGCTTCCTCCTACACTCCAAAGGCTTGCAGATTTGTAGGTGAATTGGTTTCCGCAAATTGTCCCTAATGTGGTGAATCTGTGGAATTCTCTGCCACAGAAGGTAGTTGAGGCCAGTTCATTGGCTATATTTAAGAGGGAGTTAGATGTGGCCCTTGTGGCTAAAGGGATCAGGGGGTATGAAGAGAAGGCAGGTACAGGATACCGAGTTGGATGATCAGCCATGATCATATTGAATGGCGGTGCAGGCTCGAAGGGCCGAATGGCCTACTCCTGCAACTATTTTCTATGTTTAGGATTGAACTATGGGTGATCGCTGGTCAGTGTGGACTCGATGGGCCGAAGGTCCAGTTTCCACGCTGCATCTCCAACCTACGCTATTTTCAAACTCAGGATAAAACCAGGAGCACTATGGAGGCTTTACTCAAGTATATTTAAACACACTTCATACCAAGTGAGATCCCCTGCTATTTTCAATTACAAAAGCCTCTAATATTCTACCTGTTTTACTCAATCTACAATTTGTGCTCCTGTTACAATGGATTGAATCACAACTAAAGTTTGACACAAGAGAACCCCTTAGCAAAAATATCATAAATCCCCAGGGGAGCAAAAAGCAAATTACAAGCAAGCACTTGGCGTGATTTTGTTGGATGTGATATGAATAAAGTTCACAGCACTGGAAAATAAAACATTATTTACCCTTTAATCTTCACAAACATTATTAAGGAATAGTCTCTTTCATTTTCAATAAGGCACTGTGTCTACACTTAACCTCAAAATAATATGACCCTGCCTCAGCACTAAACCCCAAAACAAAGGCTAAAAGGTTGGCTGCACCAAGCTGTAGCAGGTTTATCTGTAAATTGTTGGCTGGTCAAATAATTGGCGGTGTAAGAAAATGTCATTTTGTTCTCTCCAAGTAAACATCATAACCAAGGTGAGTGAAGAATCCAACTAGAAAATACTTGGTCAGCACATTGGCACAGCGGTAGAGTTGATGCCTCGCGGCGCCAGAGACCCAGGTTCGATCCTGACTACGGATGCTGTCTGTGCAGAGTTAGTACGTTCTCCCCTTGACCTGCATGGGTTTTCTCCGGGAAGCTCCGGTTTCCTCCCAAACTCCAAAGATGTACAGGTTTGTAGGTATTGGCTTGGTATAAATGTAAATTGTCCCTAGGATAGGTAGGGTAGTGTTAATGTGCAATGGTCACTGGTCAGCACAGACTCACTGGGCCAAAGGGCCTGCATCCGCACTGTATCTCTAAACTAAAGCAAGATTTTAACATGGGGAGTCGAGAGCTGCGTGTTAGAGAACGGACGACAAAGCATGGTTTCAGGAAACACCAGATACATTGGTGACAAGAATGGCCAGGTAGCCAAATGGCTTTTCTTTCCATTTGGTTAATTGATGTTTGCATAATTGGCCACTTAGAATTATGAGTAGATGATGTTAACTTCCCCACGTGAACCACCTTAGTGCTATGGGGGAGGAGTTTATTTAGTCTGAGGGTGGTGGGATGGATGAGAGGAGATCTCATTGAAACTTATTGAATCGTGAAAGGCCTGTGTAGAGTCGATGTGGAGAGGATGTTTCTACTCGTGGGAGAGTCCAACACCAAGGCCATAAACCTCAGAATAAAAGTACGTACCTTTAGAAAGATGAGGAGAAACTTCTTTAGTCAGAGGGTGGTGAATCTGTGGAATTCATTGCCACAGAAGGCGGTGGAGTCCAAGTCAATGGATATTTTTAAGGTGGAGATGGACAGATTCTTGATTCGTGTGGGTGTCAGGGGTTACGGGGAGAAGGCAGGAGAATGGGATTGATGGGGAAAGATAGATCAGCCGAGATGGCAGAGTAGACTTGATGGGCCGAATGGCCTAATTCTGCTCCTCAAACCTATAAACTGAAGGATTAGAACAACAGAACATCTCTTTATAGGAAGGACATGAATGAGGCATATTTACAATGATGCTGCTTGAATTCAAGAGCTTGGGTTATTAGGAGAGATTGGATAGGTTTGATCGGTTCTCCACAGAGCAATGGAGGCAGAGTGGTAACATGAATATATAAATAATATTATGGGAGTCATAGACAGGGTAGTTTGCCAGTGTACTCATGCTATGCTAAAGGTATTTAGGTCTAGAGGACACAGATTTAAGTTTAGAGGGAAGAGTTTTAAGGGGAGCAGAGGGTTTAATGTTTCATACAAAGAGTAATATATATCTGGAATGAACTGGCATGGTGGCTTGCGAAGGCAGGAGCAGTAACAGCATTTAGCATAGAAACATAGAAAATAGTTGGAGTAGGCCATTCAGCCCTTCAAGCCAGCACCCCCATTCAATATAATCATGGCTGATCATTCAGAATCAGTACCCCATTCCTGCTTTCTCCCCATATCCTTAGTTTCCGTTTGCCCTCAGAGCTCTATCTAACTAAAAGGGACATCTCGACAGATACTTCAATGAGAAAGGCGGAGAGGGATATGGGGTTAATGCAGGATAGTGGGACTAATATAGATGGACACGATGGTCGGCATGGACACGGTGGGTTGGAGGTCCTGCATCTTTGCTGTAGAACTCTATGATTCTCGGACATAGTGCAAAATTGTGTGCCGTGAGTAGTTTGTTTTTAGTTTGGAGATATCTTCGGCCCACCGAGTTCACACTGACCAGCGATCCCCGCGCACTTGCACAATCCTACACACACGCACACACACTTGGGACAATTTACAATTTTACCAAAGCCAATTCACCCGCAATCACCCGTCAGTCTTTGGAGTGTGGGAGGAAATCGAAGATCTCGCAGGTCTCGGGGAGGACGTACAAACTCCGTACAAACAGCACCCGTAGTCGGGATCAAACCCGGGTGTACTGGCGCTGGAAGCAATGCAAGGCAGCAACTCTACCGCTGCGCCACTGTGGAGTATGTGGAAGGTGTCCCGTTACTGAACTGCATGAAGCTCGATCACACAAGATGCGATCAACTTGGGAGAAATAGGGCATTAAAGCAGGTGAACGAAGGCACAGGAAGCAGGAGTTAGCCATATCGCTCAGCTTCTTCCACCATTTAAAAAGATCATGGCTGACCCTGTGATCACCTCTTCTTTCCTGCCTGATCCCCATCAACCTTTTCCTTAAAGACATCCAGAGTTGATCCATCTACAATGAGCATTTACAACAGTTAGAAGAAAGTTCTGAATCAGAATCCTTTAAATTTCCTCAGCAGCTCAGCTCTAAAATGCTGGATCTTTCTCCTGAGACTAAAACCACTCAGGAACGCAAGCATCTAACGATGGAAAGTAAAACCACTGGTTCAAGGTGCCAGATTCAATCCTGACCTCGGGTGCCGGCAGTTTAAAGTTTGTACATTCTCCTTGTGACTGGCTTCCTCAAGGTTGTCTGGCTTCCTCCTAGAACTAAAGGATGTTTGGGTTGGTTGTTTGAATTGGCCATTGGCATTCTGTCCTGCATCTTGGTAGAGCCAGTCTGTTGCTGAAGGTACTCCTCAGGTTGACCAGTGAGTCATGGAGGGGGTGAGCTGTATTGTCCAGGATGTTCTGCAGTTTGAGAAGCACCCTCACCTCCAAGACCACCTCCCCTGAATCCAACTCTGCCCCCAGAATGGAGCCAGCCTTCCTGATGAGTTTGTTGATCCTATCGGTGTCTGCGGCCTTCGCCCTGCTGCCCCAGCTCTTTATCTCGATTTGATTCTTTATCTGGAATCAGACAGGTTTTTTTCCCCCTAGTCTTCACCCTGTCAAAGGCAGTGGCACTGTTCTCAACACTGCTTTCACTACTCTGCAATTTAAAACACAGCTGTATTCCAGTTTTAATGAAAAGTAATTTGACTTTAGTTCAGAGAAACAGCCTTTGAGCCACCGAGTCAATGTTGACCATCGATCACCCGTCACACTAGTTCCATGTTATCCCACTCTCTCATCCACTCTCCACACATTTGGAATAATTTACTTAGGCCAATTAACCTACAAACCCACACGTCTTTCGGACGTGGGAGGAACCGGCAGCTGCCGGAGGAAATCCACACTGGGAGAACGTGCACTATTCCCAGCGAGCCACATACAGCAAACTGTCCCGGCAACCAGCGGCAATATCCCAACAGCACCCACCGCAGAACCAGGAGACGGAAGCCGCTGAGCCCACCCCACCTCACCCCAGAAGACCAGGAACCAGAGAGTTCACAAGTGATAGGAGTAGATTTAGGCCATTTGGCCCATCCATTCAATCATGGCTGATCTCTGCCTCCTAATCCCATTTTCCTGCCTTCTCCTCGTAACCCCCCACACCCGTTCTAATCAGGAATTTGTCTATCTCTGCCTTAATAATATCCACTGACTTGGTCTCCAGAGCCCTCTGTGGCAATGAATTCCACAGATTAACTATCCTCTGACTAAAGAAGTTCCTCCTTACCTCCTTTCTAAAAGAGCGCCTTTTAATTCTGAGGCTGTGACCTCTTGTCCTGGCCTCTCCCACGAGTGGAAACATCCTCTCCACATCCACTCCATCTATGCCTTTCATTATTCAGTAAGAGTTCCAAAAAGAGGAAAGAGAGAGGAGGTGGTGGAGGAGGAGGAAGTCGATGTCAACAACACCAGGCAGCCCCAGGACGCACGAAGTTTGATGATGGCCGGGCAAGGAGAGGGACGACAGTTCACGGGATGACCAGGTGGAGGCGACGGTTGCAATGGGCCCTGATCACACAGTTGGGACTATGAAATGGCACCAACCTGGCATATAGATTCAGCGAGCCGTTTCTGTGCTTTACGTAATGAACTTGCGTATGGCTATAATCTTAAGAGCCTGCTGCCCATCCTTTCTCTCCAGAGATGATGCCTGATCTGCATTCATTGCCACGGATGGCTGTGGAGGTCAAGTTAATGGATATTTTTAAGGCAGAGATCGATAGATTCTTGATTAGCATGGGTGTCAGGGGTTATGGGGAGAAGGCAGGAGAGTGGGGTTAAAGGGGAACGATAGATCAGCCATGATTGAATGGCGGAATAGACCTGATGGGCTGAATGGCCTAATTCTGCTCTGATCACTTATGGACATGAAGTTATAAATGAAAACAGACGGTCCATTGCCAATTGCAAATTTAGAGCCATTAACTCTGGCAAATGCGGAGACTAGAGAAAGAACAGTTCTCACACAAAAAGAAAGTTGTGTTGAAACTTACAATGAAATCGGGTTGTTTTAGACCAACCGATACATATTACATTCAGCGTTTAAAGCAAGAGGAATAAAAAGGTTGCAGTGGAAGTAACGCAAGCCAATTTGTATGCAACTTATTTCATTGGCAATATGCCTGGGATATGATTATTATATTATCATCATTCAAGGAGGTTAAACGATGTTTAAATTATTTTTAAATTATCCATTTATCAGTGAATCCAGCTTTTTGTGGCCATTTTGTTTAAAGTGAAGATTCAGCAAAAATGTGTGTGGGAAGCATTGATCAAAATCAGTCATTAAACCGTGTGACTTTTAATATAATATTATTCAATCTCACAGGTTTAGCGGTGCTTAAAAAAAGGGGGAAACATTTTTTAGATTTTCCCTCAAAAGGTTCACACAAAAAAAAGCTTTGCACATCGAAAATATTTGAAACCATTTATTCTCCATCTGTTAAGCACTTTTATAGTTCTGACAAATGCTATATTAAAATGGCACTCTCATTCAAGCAATTTATAACTGAGTACTATTAAACATAGTGGCACAGCGGTTGAGTTGTTGCTTCACAGCAGCAGAGACCCAGGTTTGATCTTCACCATCAGTGCCTTCTGTGTGGAGTTTGCATGTTTTCCACGTGACCATGTGGGTTTCCTCCAGGTGCTCCAGCTTCATCCCACACTCCAAAGGCATACAGGTTTGTAGGTTAATTGGCTTCTGTAAATTGTCCCCAGAGTGAATGAGAGAAGTAATGTACGGGTGATCGTTGGTCAGCGTGGACTCGGTTGGGCCAAAGGGCCCGTTTCCATGCTGCATCTCTCAACAATGGACAGGGCAGGCTTAGATGGATAATGGGCCAAGCAAGGGGAAGTGGGACTAGTGTAGATGTGGCATGTTGGTCAGCATGGGCAAGTTGGGCCGAAGGGCCGGTTTCCACACTGTCTGACTCTGACTAAACTAAAGATCTGCTAAACTTGCAAAGTAACTATCAATTACCTATTCTCAGGGCTGCCAACATTGGGTGAGAGTTGAGAGTGAGAAATTACGAGGGAGCATAGCGACCGGGGGGGGGCTGGGTGTTCCCCAGTAAGGAGCTTTTACATTTTTCAGCTTTAAATTGTGCAATCTGGTGCATACTGTAGCGAGTCTTTTAACTTACACTTGCATACAACATTTATGCTTTCAATTGGATTAGGTATGAATTAGGCTAGGCTAAATTACATTCCACAATAGAGAAAAACTGAAAGACCAGATGGAAATCAATTCAGAGAAACAAAGCAAAAATCAGACTTCCATCACTGTTCTACACAAATAAATCAATCAACCTTGTTCGAGAAGGAACTGCAGATGTTGGAGAATCGAAGGTAGACAAAATTGCTGGAGAAACTCAGCGGGTGCGGCAGCATCTATGGAGCAAAGGAAATAGGCGATGTTTCGGGCCGAAACCCTTCGTCAGAGAGTTTCAACCTTACCCTTTGAATAAGCAAAACAGGTCATATTCTCATTATATAATTTTGTGATCAGCGTGAGAGCATGAGAATTTTGTGAAATGCTTGAGTCTCACGCTCAATATAACCATATAACAATTACAGCACGGAAACAGGCCCTCTCGGCCCTTCCAGTCCGTGCCGACCATTTGTTTTCCCCTAGTCCCATCTACCTGCACTCAGACCATACCCCTCCATTCCCTTCACGTCCATATACCTATCCACTTTACTTTTAAATGTTAAAATCGATCCTGCCTCCACCACCTCTGCTGGAAGCTCATTCCACACAGCCACCACCCTCTGAGTAAAGAAGTTCCCCCTCACGTTACCACTAAACTTCTGTCCCTTAATTCTCATGTCATGCCCTCTTGTTTGAATCTTCCCTACCCTCAATGGGAAAAGCTTATCCATGTCAACTCTGTCTATCCCTTTCATCATTTTAAAGACCTCAATCAAGTCCCCCCTTAACCTTCTGCGCTCCAAAGAATAAAGTCCTAACTTGTTCAACCTTTCTCTGTAACATAGTTGCTGGAACCCTGGCAACATTCTAGTAAATCTCCTCTGTACTCTCTCTATTTTGTTGACATCCTTCCTATAACTAGGCGACCAAAATTGTACACCATACTCCAGAATTGGTCTTACCAATGCCTTGTACAATTTTAACATTACTTCCCTACTCCTATATTCGATGCTCTGATTTATAAAGGCCAGCACACCAAAGGCTTTCTTTACCACCCTATCTACATGCGATTCCACCTTCAGGGAACTATGCACAGTTATTCCTAGATCCCTCTGTTCCACAGCATTCCTCAATTCCCTACCATTTACCATGTACGTCCTATTTTGATTTGTCCTGCCAAGATGTAGCACTTCACACTTATCAGCATTAAACTCCATCTGCTATCTTTCAGCCCACTTTTCCAAATGTCTCTGTAGACTTTGAAAATCTACTTCATTATCCACAATACCACCTATCTTAGTATCATCTGCATACTTACTTATCCAATTTTCCACCCCATCATCCAGATCATTGATGTACATGACAAACAACAGTGGACCCAATGCGTGAGAGTTGGCAGCCTTGCTAATAATTCAAACATTTTATGCAAGTTCCTAATTGTTTGGACAAAAATCACTTATTACTGCTTTATAACAGTTACTTTACTTTAGTTAAGTTACTTTAAGACTATTTCAGTTAAGTTACTTTAAGACTATTTCAGAAATTATGGCAGTCGACAAAAAATCAACTAACAAATGAAAGCAAACTAAAAAAAAATGTTCCCTTTCCCGACTCTACCTCATAAGTACTTTAACGCTGTTAACAGAGCACAGGGATATTAATCTCAAGAATCAAAATAACCATATAACAATTACAGCACGGAGACAGGCCCTCTCGGCCCTTCCAGTCCGTGCCGACCATTTGTTTTCCCCTAGTCCCATCTACCTGCACTCAGACCATACCCCTCCATTCCCTTCACGTCCATATACCTATCCACTTTACTTTTAAATGTTAAAATCGATCCTGCCTCCACCACCTCTGCTGGAAGCTCATTCCACACAGCCACCACCCTCTGAGTAAAGAAGTTCCCCCTCACGTTACCCCTAAACTTCTGTCCCTTAATTCTCATGTCATGTCCTCTTGTTTGAATCTTCCTTACCCTCAATGGGAAAAGCTTATCCACGTCAACTCTGTCTATCCCTTTCATCATTTTAAAGACCTCAATCAAGTCCCCCCTTAACCTTCTGCGCTCCAAAGAATAAAGACCTAACTTGTTCAACCTTTCTCTGTAACATAGTTGCTGGAACCCTGGCAACATTCTAGTAAATCTCCTCTGTACTCTCTCTATTTTGTTGACATCCTTCCTATAACTAGGCGACCAAAACTTGTACACCATACTCCAGAAATGGGGAAAGTGAGGGCAATTTTGCTTAAATGGTAATTCTGAGCCCATTCAGATCTGCATAGTTATACAACATGTACATGGCTGGCCCAATTTGTCCATACTGATCAAGTTGGCATTCTGCGTGCCCAGGGACTGGCCGCCGTTCCCAGGTCGGCTCGCCTGCCCCGACCCCGCAAAAACGATTTTAAACCCCCCCCCCCCCCCGCGGTTTTTCGGGTTACGGGCCGTGTGCCCGTAGTCCGAACCCTGTCCTAGACGTTTGGCCTCATTGTGGTGGTCGTCGTCGCCCCCCCCCCCCCCATGTTTGACAACTGCTTCACCTGGTTGTGTTGTCGGCAGCTGCACATTCGACCAAAGCGAAGAGACGCGACGTTACTCACAGCCGTCAACCGATGCGCTTCCCCAGACCGCACAGATCGTTGGCAGGCAGCGAAAAGGGACAAACTGGCGCAGGGACTGAACTCAGCGTGAGAACTCGGTCATGAGCGTGAGGGCGTGAGAAATAGCTCCAAGGCGTGATACTCACGCTGAAAGCGTGAGAGTTGGCAGCCCTGACAAATTATTCTGCTTGTTAGCTGAGAATTCTGTTAAATACAAATTCCACTTATACTGCAATTATTGATACCTGCTTAGACGCCTAATATTGCAGACTTAACTTGCTCCAATTGGTTACAAGACTCAACAACGATGTACTGTTTCACCAAAGTACTTTTCTCACAGGCTGCTCATTTAAAATCTTAGAAAAATAAGGTGTCAGCTTTAGCACTTAAGCATTAGATAACAGGCTGTTATCCAAATTAAACTGCCACTTCTTACTTCAATGCTCAACCAATTATGTCCTTGGTATTCAGACTAAACCAATGGTGTATCCTCCACCATAATTCTTAAACTCAGGGGAATATTATTTTCATTCATCACATAATGATTGATTTTTTTTCTTTTAGGCTTCTGGTGATTTAGAACAAACCAAACATAACAAAATATAAATATAAAGACCACAACCCTTTCAATAGATGGCAACATTTTATTTGCATTCCCAATTACCTGTTGTAGTCGTACACCAATACTTTATTTTATACTTCAAGACCTCCAAAACCCCTATTGCAACCATTGTAGTATTATTCACTTTAAACCCTTTTTAATCCTCCTTTCAATCTGCATAACCTTACCTCACCCTCGCTCCCTGTTGCGCCATCAATATGTTTTATTAATGGACCGTTCTCAGTATATTCTACCAAGAAGACCAAGGATGGAGAAGATGGCTGGAGACACGCAACAGCCTGGGACTCGCCTATATCAGGCTCCGCTCCGTAAGGCCCAGAGCACAGTCTGGACTTTGGCTTGGCACTAGAACCTGGTACATGCAGTCTCAGTGGACTATTTTTGTACATTTTGCTAAATCGGGATTGTGCGGAGGTGTAGCAATACTTCACTAGACTGTATGCAAAACATTAAATTCACTGTGCCTTTTCACATGTGACAATAAAGCACCACTGAATCTCAATGGGTCTTTGCCATTGCCTATGGTTAATTACCCAGATTCATCCTGTAAAGGATTCCAGCTGTTCCATTCATTTTTACACGTCTGTACAGGCTTCAACTTTCCCTTTCTATTATATCCCAGTATCTGCTCATATACTTTGCCACAGCTGTCAAAGCTTCATTCTTGACTTGCAGCTGTAGAAATTTGCACTTTTTTATGCAATATTAAAACAAAAAAAAACTGAATAATGGATTATCTTATAGCTGCAACTAAATATAGACAATAGGTGCAGGAGTAGACCATTTGGCCCTTCAAGCCAGCACCGCCATTCAATGTGATCATGGCTGATCATTCCCAATCAGTACCCCCTTCCTGCCTTCTCCCCATATTCCCTGACTCTGCTATTTTTAAGAGCCCGATCTAGCTCTCTCTTGAAAGCATCCAGAGAACCTGCCTCCACCGCCCTCTGAGGCAGAGAATTCCACAGACTCACAACTCTCTGTGAGAAAAAGTGTTTCCTCGTCTCCGTTCTAAATGGCTTACTCCTTATTCTTAAACTGTGGTCCCTGGTATGAGGAGAGGTAATGATATAGGTATAGGAGAGGTAATAATAAATAATGCTCTTAGTTTCATTGAAAACTATTTTCCCAAAATTTGAAATTTTGGCTAAATTATATCCAGTGCAAATCAACTTTTCTCAATATAGTTTCAAAATAAGACCATTCTGCATGCTGAATTAATCACTTTGGTTCATTTTGTCACCCTTATCAGCCTCCTAAAATTACACTATGTGTAAGTGCAAAGACACTTTAATGGTCACATAAGTATTAAAGATTTTTGAAGAGCTTCTTCTTCATTAGCAAAATGTTTGTGATAGTTTTGTTTTGCTTAATTATCAGGCATTTACATCTGGATTATTCACACCTGTGGGATTGAACACATTTAAAAATACTTGCTTTGCAATATTCTTCTCAACTCAGCTGATAAAATTGCACACTATTACCACCTATAATGATTATGGAGTCATACTGTACAGAATAGGCCACTTCAACCAACTCATCCATTTCAACAAAGATGCCTCATCCCAACTAATCCAATTTGACCACACCTGACCCATATCCTTCTAAACCTTTAATTTAATTTCCTTTCCTTTTGCAAGAAAACTTTTTTAAAGCCAAATCACAGTGCAGGTTATTAGTAGATTTTATCTTTGAAAATGTACACTACCTTATCTTCCTAAAATAGCTGCATCTTCGCTGATGTTTGTTCCATCCATCTTGACCTTTGTTCCTTTGAGAAGCATGTGAGTGAAGCTGATTATCAAAGCGATGACTCCTGGACAAGTGTGTATTGTTGACCCTCATTTAATACCCACTGCCCAAGGTTATTGCAACACTCCGTGTGCGTGGTCCCATGTATTGCAATTCAAATCCACAACAGGCTTTGAAACTTCTCACCTGCAGCTCGTTGGCAAGTAATTGGATGCCACACCTGAGAAAATCATCTCGTGCTCACTCCCCTTGGCAAAGAACAACCACAAGAAAAAAAACAGCTGAAAATTGTTTCTTATTTTGTTGCTAACCCTCTCCTATCCACCTTAATTTTTCTGGATGATTTTTAGAGACTATAACCTGGTTGTGATTGTCTTTAACTGAACCCCTCCCTGACTCGCAGCCTGTTGAAGGGTCTCAACCCATAACGTCACCTATTCCTCTTCTCCAGAGATGCTACCTGACCCTATGAGTTACTCCAACATTTTGTGCTTATCGTTAATGAATGTCTGAAGATGGGCACAAAAAGCTGGAGTAACTCAGTGGGGCAGGCAGCGTCTCTGGAGAGAAGGAATGGGCGACGTTTCGGGTCGAGACTCTTTCTCAGACTGGTTAGGGATCAGGGAAACGAAAGATATAGACGATGATGTGGAAAGATAAAGAACAATAAATAAAAGATATGCTAAAAAGTAACAATGATAAAGGAAACAGACCATTGTTAGCTGTTTGCAGGGTGAAAATGAGAAGCTAGTGTGACGTGGGTGAGGGAGGGATAGAGAGAGAGGGAATGCCAGGGCTACCTGAAGTGAGTCTGAAGTCCAGAAAGTGAAATACAACTCTATGGTCTGTATATTTCCCCATTTTTATTTTTATTATTTAATTCCAAATTGCAGAATGGTTTGTCTTACTTGATGTTTTGCACAGGAAAGAACATAGGACGTAGAACAGGAACAGGCCCTTCAGCCCACATTGTTTGTGCCAAACGTGATGCCAAGTTACACTGATCACATTTGCCTGTACATGTTCACGAAACGGTGGGCAGCGAGAGTAAATATCAAAAGTTTTCGGTAAATCTACATTTGTGCACTTCTTTATTGCAGTTTATTAAAAAGATTATTACAAGGCGGTCACGGTGGCACAATCGACAATGGGTGCAGGAGTAGGCCATTTGGCCCTTCGAGCCAGCACTGGCATTCAATGTGATCATGGCTGATCTTCCACAATTAGTACCCCGTTCCTGCCTTCTCCCCATATCCCCTGACTCTGCTATCTTTATGAGCCCGATCTAGCTCTCTCGTGAAAGTATCCAGAGAACCGGCCTCCACAGCCCTCTGAGGCAGAGAATTCCAAAGACTCACCACTCTGTGAGAAAAAGTGTTTCCTCGTCTCCGTCCTAAATGGCTTACCCCTTATTCTTAAACTTTGGCCCCTGGTTCTGGATTCCCCCAACATCGGGAACAAGTTTCCTGCCTCTAGCGTGTCCAATCGCTGTCACGTCTAACGTGTCCAAACCCTTAATAATCTTAAATGTTTCAATAAGATCCCCTCTCATCTTTCTAAACTCCAGAGTGTATAAGCCCATTCTCTTAGCGTATGACAGTAGGGGTAGAGTTGCTACCTTACAGCGAATGCAGCGCCGGAGACCCTGGTTCGTTCCTGACTATGGGTGCTGTCTGTGTGGAGTTTGTACGGTTTCCCTGTGATCTGCGTGGGTTTTCTCAGAGATCTTCGGTTTCCTCCCACACTCCAAAGACATACAGGTTTGTAGGTTAATTGGATTGGTAAATGTAAAAATTGTCCCTTGTGGGTGTAGATAGTGTTAATGTGTGGGGGAATCGCTGGTTGGCACGGACCCAGTGGGCCTATTTCCACGCTGTATCTCTAAACTAAACTAAGCTAAATTAAACTAAGGTAAAATAAAAAATGATCGAAAGGAAGTAAGAAAAGGTGTTCTCACGTATTTGCAGTGAGATTGAGTGGGAATGGCTATTAAACAGTAGACAGCTCCAGTATTCTGTAGAGACGAATGAAATGATCTTTTTTTTTTCACTGTCTCATGGTAAATACATATACAGAGCAGAGAGGCCCCATGGGGAACCTAAAATCACAGGCCACAATGACCCTGAGTTAAGTTTTATTGCACGTGACAAAAGCAGACATTTATGATACCAGGCTGTATTGATTATTTCCCACCTCAAGGCAGGCACACCAAATCAAAGGTGATTTGCAAACAAACACGCTGACAGGATGGCAGTATTCACAGAGGAACAGTCAATAGGAAATTACAGTGATTGTTTTTGAAACATAATTTGCAGCTACAGAGGTTAGCAAGGTCCACAACGTGTGAACCATTCTCCATTTGTTATTCAATATTGCTACACTGTGTAAATGCTTATGGAGCAGATCAGTAATAATTAGCAACGGCAAAAACACACATGTCTGCAAAGAAGAAATGTGCAGCCTGGAAATATACTCCTGCCATTCACTGTTCCTCTGTGGAAAAAATAACTATTACTCTGAAGAAGGGTCTCGACCCAAAAAATCACCTTGTGGCAGCACCTGGTGACAACCCAAGGTCACAACGAACCATCAGCTCCAGAGGGTGGCGTCTTGGTGTGGGAGGCGCTTGTCACGGGGTTGGTCCCTGATTTGGTATTTAAGGCCGGGCAACGCCCATGTCCTTGAAGGAGTAGGGAGCTGTATTAGAGAGATTAAACATGTCTAGTGCACACAACTCGTGTCCGACTAGTTTTTGGCTGGACTCCTGTGAGTCCCCGCTACAACCTATTCCTTTTCTCCAGAGATGCTGTCTGACCCGTTGAGTTATTCCAGCTTTTTGTATCTATATGTGTTGTTACACACTCAGTTATAATGTGTTCTTCATCATCAATTTAACACTCTGCACCTTTTTTTTTCCCTCAAATAAACACAGAGTAACTCTTATATAAACAAAGAACCTCAGTGGTGGATGGGGTCCAACTTGTGGAGTTCTGTTGGAGATACATGGAGAGTATTCCAGAAAAGTCCTGCCAATGTGGTGTGGAATAATAGTGTGGTAGAGAGTGGAAAACAAGCCCTTCGGCCCAACTTGCCAACACCCGCCAACATGTCCCAGCTACATTAGTCCCACCTGCCTACGCATGGTTCATATCCCTCCAAACTTGTGCTGTCCATGTACCTGTCTGTTTCTTAAACGTTAAGATAGTCCCAGCCTCAACTACCTCCCCTGGCAACTTGTTCCAAACATCCTTTGTGTGAAAAAGCTACCCCTCAGATTCTGATTAATTTTTTTCCCCTCCACCTTGAACCTATGTCCTCTGATCCTCGATTTCCCCCACCCTGGGCAATGGATTCTGTGCATATTTATTTCACTCGTGATTTTATACACCTCTATAAGATCTGGAGGACCCTCATCCTCCTGTGCTCCAAGGAATAGAGCCTAGTCAACCTCTCCATATAGCTCACACTCTCTAGTCCCGGCAACATCCTTGTAAATCTTCTCTGAACCCTTTCAAGCTTGACAATATCTTTCCTATAACATGGTGCCCAGAATTGAACATAATACTCCGAATGTGGTCTCAACAAACTCTTATCCAACTGCAAGATGACTTCCAACTTCTATACTCAATACTCTGACTGATGAAGGCCAATGTGTTAAAAGCCTTTTTGACCACCTTATCTACCTGCGACATAACCTTCAAAGAACTATGCACCTGGACTCCTAGACATCTCTGCTCTACAATACTCCCCAGAAGCCTACTATTCACTGTGTAGGTCCTGCCCTTGTTAGACATCCCAAAATGGAACACCTCTAATTTCTCTGTATAAAATTATATCAACCATTGCTCAGCCCACCTGGCCAATAGATCAAGATCCTACTGCAATTTTTTGTGGACAATGAAAAGATCCTTGGCATCGAGCATGAATCAGTCATCACAGGTTCGCCTACCTCCGACCTGATTTTGGAGCCATGGTATTTAAGTGGCGGTGAAGAACTCAGGATGTTGACACCACTAAACATTGATTTTTCTGATTAAACTTTCTTTTGAATGACCTATTTATTGACGGAGACCTCTGCAGCAGACACTGGACAATATACAATTAGACAATAGATGCAGGAGTAGGCCATTCAGCCCTTTGAGCCAGCACTGCCATTCACTGTGATCATGGCTGATCATCCACAATCAGTACCCCGTTCCTGCCTTCTCCCCCATATCCCTTGACTCACTATCTTTAAGAGCTCTATCTAACTCTCTCTTGAAATAATCCGGACAATTGGCCTCCACTGCCTTCTGAGGCAGAACATTCCACAGATTCACAACTCTCTGGGTGAAAACGTTTTTCCTCATCTCCATTCTAAATGGCCTATCCATTATTCTTGAGCTGTGACCCCTAGTTCTGGACTACCCCAACATAGGGAACATGTTTCCTTCCTCAAGCATGTCCAACACCGTAATAATCTTACTGTATATGTTTCAATAAGATAGCCTCTCATCCTTCTAAATTCCAGTGAAAACAAGCCCAGTCGCTCCATTCTTTCAACATATGACAGTTCCTGCATCCCTGAAATTAAACTTGTGAACCTATGCTGCATTCCCTCAAAGCAAGAATGTCCTTCTTCAAATTTACAGACCAAAACTGCACACAATACTCCAGGTGTGGTCTCACCAGGGCCCTGTACAACTGGAGAAGGACCTCTTTGCTCCGATACTCAACTCCTCTTGTTATGAAGGCCAACGTGCCAATAGTTTTCTTCACTGCCTGCTGTACCTACATGCATACTTTCAGAGACTGATGAACAAGGACACCAAGATCTCATTGTACTTCCCCTTTTTCTAACTTGACACCATTCAGATAATAATCTGCCTTCCTGTTCGTGCCACCAAAGTGGATAACCTCACATTCATCCACATTAAACTGCATCTATGATGTATCTGCCACTCACCCAACCTGTCCAAGTCACCCTGCATCCTCATATCATCCTCCTCACAGCTCACACTGCCACCCAGCTTTGTGTCATCTGCAAATTTGGTAATGTTACTTTTAATCCCTTCATCTAAATCATTAATGAATGTTGTAAATAGCTGCGGTCCCTGCACCAAGCCTTGCGGTACCCCACTAGTCACTGCCTGCCATTCTGAAAGGGATCCATTAATGCCTACTCTTTGTTTCATGTCTGCCAACCAATTTTCTATCCATGTCAGTACCCTGCCGCCAATACCATGTGCTTTAATTTTGCCCACTAATCTCCTTATCAAAGGCTTTCTGAAAGTCAAAGTACACTACATCCACTGGCTCTCCCTTGTCCATTTTTCTAGTTACATCCTCAAAAAATTCCAGAAGATTAGTCAAGCATGACTTCCCCTTCGTAAATCCATGCCTACTCGGACTGATCATGTTACTGCTTTCCAAATGTGCCCCTATTTCATCTTTTACAATTGACTCCAGCAACTTCCCAACCACCGATGTCAGGCTAACTGGTTTTTAATTCCCTGTTTTCTCTTTCCCTCCTTTTTTAAAAAGTGGGATAACGTTAGCTACCCTCCAATCCATAGGAACTGATCCTGAATCTATAGTAGATTGGAAAATGATCACCAATGCGTCCACGATTTCTAGAGCCACCTCCTTAAGTATCTTGGGATGCAGAACATCAGGCCATGGGGATTTATCAGCCTTTAGTCCCATCAGTCCACCCAACACCATTTCCTGCCTAATGTGAATTTCCCTCAGTTCCTCTGTCACCTAGGTTCTCTGGCCACTAGTACATCTGGGAAATTGTTTGTGTCTTCCTTAGTGAAGACAGATCCAAAGTACATGTTCAACTCGTAATAAATTCACCTGTTTCTGTCTTCAAGGGGCCCACATTTGTCTTAACTAATTTTTTTCCTCTTCACATACGTAAAGAAGCTTTTACTATCCTCTTTATATTCTTGGCTAGCTTACCTTCGTACCTCATCTTTTCTCCCCACATTGCCTTTTTAGTTATCTTTTGCGCTCTTTAAAAGTTCCCTAATCCTCTGGCTTCCCGCTCATCTTTGCTATGTTATACTTCACTTTTAATTTATACTATCCTTGACTTCCCTTGTGAGCCTCTTACTCCCCTTGGAATATTTCTTAATCTTTGGAATGAACTGATCCTGCACCTTCTGTATTACTCCCAGAAATACCTGCCATTGTTGTTCCACTGTCATCCCTGCTAGGGTCTCTTTGCAGTCAACTTTGGCCAACTCCTCCCTCATGCCTCCATAGTCCCCTTTGCTCAAATGTAATACCTTCTCCCTCTCAAATTGTAGATCAAACCTTATCATATTATGGTCACAACCTCCTAATGGCTCCTTTACCTTGAGTTCTCTTATCAAATCCAGTTCATAACACAACACTAAATCCACAATTGCCTTCTCCCTGGTTGGCTCCAGTACAAGCTGCTCTAAGAATCCATCTTGGAAGCACTCAACAATGTCCCTTTCTTGGGGTCCAGTACCAACCTGATTTTCCCAGTCTACCTGCATATTGAAATCTCCCATAATCATAATCATAATCATAATCATAATCATAATCAGAATCACACTTTATTCGCAAAGTATGTTTTGCAACATAACCACCGTAGCATTAGCTTTACTACATGCCAATTTTAACTCATGATTCAACTTGCACCCTATATCCAGGCTACTGTTTGGATGCCTGTAGATAAGTCCCATTAGGGTCTTTTTACCCTTACAATTCTTCAGTTCTATCCATACTTACTCAACATCTCCTGATTCAATGTCACCCCTCGCAAGGGACTGAATTTCATTCCTTACCTACAGAGCGACCCCACCCCCTCTGCCCACCTGTCTGTCTTTTCAATGGGACGTATACCCCTTAATACTCAGTTCCTAGCCCTGGTCCTCTTGCAGCCATGTCTCTGTAATTCCCACAACATCATACTTGCCAATTTCTAACTGAGCCTCAAGCTCATCCACTTTATTTCTTATACTTCGCACATTCATATACAACATTTTAACTTTCGTCTCACCGCCACTCTGAAACCGGTCACCATGCCCTTGACCTTACTCTCTCATCCTCATACTTTCTTTCCCATTAATTCGAGAGACTTTTGTAACTTTTCCTATACTCACTTCCCTTTTAACTCAATTTTTATAGTCCCAACCCCTCCCCCCAGCTTTTTAGTTAAAACCCACACGTGTAGCACTGGCAAACATGCCTGCCAGAACGTTGGTCCCCCTCCAGTTAAGGTGTGGCACGTCCCTTTTGTACAGGTCTCCCCTACCCCAGAAGAGA
The DNA here is from genome assembly GCA_035221665.1 of Okamejei kenojei. NCBI lineage: Eukaryota > Metazoa > Chordata > Chondrichthyes > Rajiformes > Rajidae > Okamejei > Okamejei kenojei. The sequence goes on along the minus strand of CM069143.1, from coordinate 58,503,868 downwards.
TGCCAGTGGTCTATAAATCTAAATCCTTGCTCCCTGCAAAAGCCCCCCAGCCACACATTCAGATCCTCTATCTCCCTGTTCCTGCCCTCACCAGCACGATGTACAGGAAGCGATCCAGAGATAACCACCCTGGAAGTCCTGCTTTTCAGTCTCTAAACTCTCTTAACTCACGTTGCAGAACCTCCTTACACTTCTTCCCCGCAGAGTCAGAAATGTTACTTGGAACTTATCAGCCCATTCCTACACGTTGTGTAGTCTTACCAGCTGCACTCCCTAAATACTTCATGATCTAAATATTCCTTCCTCAACTTTTGATTGCCAATGTGTTTATACTGGTTATAATAATAAATCCTGTCCTAATGTAGTCCAGTCAATAGCAAACAAGCTTATTCCCAACAATTGTAGCTGATTCTAATATATAGAATTCCCGCTCAGAGAAGCAAATCTACCATGATCGAATTGGGAGGCAGTCTGTCCAGTGTGTGCAATAATTAATTGCTAAAACCTTTTTAATGGAACAATATGACTATTGACTACAAAGGCTTATGAAGACATAACTGTGCAAGGTCCCTGTGGTATCCACTGGTTGTAAAACTGATTATTGATAAACGCATTGTATTACAAACATGTTCGGATAACATTTCCCTTACATACCTGATCAATAAGTGCTCAGTAATCTAAGAATACTTGTTCTGGTTTTATTTAGCTTCCTGTGCCAATAGATCAGAAATACAGATGTCAGTGAACCAGTGCTGATGTTTACGTCATAGAATTTGCCATCTACCTGGAAGCTGTTTTCCAAAATCGTTTCAAGGTTGACAATTTCTCATTGAACGTCAATACGTGAAGTCATTTTACAGGCTTTATCCCTTTGCTTTTCCACATTTTTATTTTTCTCTTTTAACCTTGAGCAATAAATTTTAGACTCATGGAGATATACAGCGTGGAAACAGGCCTTTCGGCCCAACTTGCCCACACAAATCAACATGCCCCATCTGCACACGTCCCACCTGCCTGTGTTTGGCCCATATCCATCAAAACCTGTCCTATCCATATACCTGCCCCTCCAGCAGCTCACTCTATATATATATATATATATATACACCACCCATTGTGTATAAAAAATGTTTTAAACATTGTAATAATACCTGCCTTAACTACCTCCTCCGGCAGCTCGTTCCATACACACACACCCTTTGTGTACAAAGAATTGTCCTTCGGGTTCCTGTAAATCTTTCCCCCGCTCACCATAAAAATGGTCGAACATCTGTCACAAAGGATAATGGAAATGCATTTCATCCACTAACAACCTGCTGTGTGGAAATTTGTTCTTCATTCTTCACTTGAAAATCTTGTGACTGATCCTCCTTTACTTATTCTTGAATCGGTGTGAATAATCTAAGCTAGAAATCAAAGTACTTGCAATAAGATGCACTAAAGCAGTGAAGTGTAGAAGCGGTGGCCCAGGTGGAATGCACACATTTTTGGACAGTGCAGAAATAGGCCCTTCGGATCACAGAGTCTGCACCGACCAGCGATCCCCGCACGTTAATTCTATCCTACACACACTAGGGACAAGTTACACATACACCAAGCTACTTAACCTACAAACCTGTATGCCTTTGGAGTGCGGGAGGAAACCGAAGGAGAAAACCTACGTGGTCACGGGGAGAACGTACAAACGCCATACAAACAGCACCCGTAGGCAGTATCGAACCCGGGTCTCCGGCGCTGCAAACGCTGTAAGGCAGCAACTCTACCACTGCACCACCAGGGCTGCCCATGAGAGGTTACCATGCATGAGGTGCAAAGGTGTGAAATAAAAGAGGAATAATGCGCTCTTGGTAATGAGGAAGGCCAACATGGAGAAGATGATGAATATTGGGTAGACTACACATACCAGGCATACACACAGGGAATTGGTAAATAGAGCATTGTTAATCGGGCATCAAGAAACAGGGTCAGCGTTTCCATGTTGTAAGACTCTATGACGCTATGAGACTGAAGAAGGGACCTGAGTTAAAACATTGTCTATCCATGTTCAGTCTAAAGAAGAGTCTTAAGAGCAGCAGGGTGGCGCAGCGGTAGAGTTGCTTCCTTACAGCGCCAGAGACCCGGGTTTGATCCAGACTACGGGTGCTTGGCTGTACAGAGTTTGCACGTTCTCCCCGTGGCCTGCGTGGGTTTTCTGCCGGAAGCTCTGGTTTCTTCCCACACTCCAAAGATGTACAGGTTTGTAGCCTAATTCTTGGTGTAAATGTAAAAAAAAATGTTTCTAGTGTGTGGGGATGGTTGGTCGTCACGGACTCGGTGGGCCGTAGGGCCTATTTCCATGCTGCATCTCCACAAAGAGAGGGGATAGATGGAGGCAAACACCAAGGAAACAAATAACAAAGAATCTATCTATAAGGAGATGGACAACCTGGAATCCACAGCAGAGGATCCTTTGTTTGATCTCTTTAGCTAACGGCGCAGCATACATTAATTTAAAATGGGTGTTGCTGCTCATGTGGCAACAAAATCAGCGATGGTTATTATTTAAACACGATTCACCTAAACATGTTCTTCGCATGAACCCAGACCAAATTCATAGAGGTGGACTTTAACTTCAGCCGTTGGGTTTCACGTGAAATTCAATCAAATAATGGAGACACGGTGTGCAAAACAAAATAATTGCTCTCCCTATATTAGCCCTCCAGAACATGCCATCATTTTGAAGTCCTCTTGGATTTCTCCATGTATTCTCAGTTCCTAAAGAGGATCCAAATAATTTTGGAGCTGGTTTCTACAATTATATCAATCTTGATAGCCACCAGGAAGTCTTCCCTGCCAACTTCCCAGGGCACTAATTTGGCGTATTCAGACCAACACAATTTTGTGAATTACAAATGTTAAGTTCAGAAGATCATTAAGATGCCAATATATTGCAACGTACACTGTTCTTCACCAGTGGACACAAGGAATTATAGATGCTGGAATCTTAAGTAGAACATGAAGTGCTGGACTAACTCAACGAGTCAGGCGGCATTTTTGGAGGACACGAGGTCATAGGAGACACTTTGTGTTGGGGCAGTCTTTTATGCCATTTTAAAGAAAGTTATTGTTAATGATATTCTTCACCAGTTTATCTGGGTATTTTTCTTTCTCCAGCCTTCAACTTTGAATTATATCAGTCTTCACTGCCACGTTCAGTTCACATTCTACTCTCTCCTCAATTCCCCTCATTGACATTTCATTTTTCTTCTTTACGAGGATGTTGCCAGGACCCGAGAGCCTGAGTTATAGTGAGAGGTTTGTCTAGGCCAGGACTTTACTCCTTGGAACACAGGAGGATGAGGGGTGATCTTCTAGAGGTGTACAATGTGAGAGGAATAGATGGAGTAAACGCAACTAGAAAGAAAGGCAAATGCAAATCAAGCATCTAGACTAGAATATAAACAGGGATATAAAGCTAAGGCTTTCTAAGGCACCGGTCAGACCACATTTGGATTATTGTCAGCAGTTTTGGGCCACATACCGGAGAAAGGATGTGCAGGCGTTATATGATGAGCGTTTGAAGGCCCTGGGCCTCTACTCACTGGGCTTTAGAAGGGTGGGGACATCATTGAATCTTAGCAGCCCTGTTTCCACCAATCTTTCCCCCACCACACACAAGAGGCAGAAGAAGCGACAAGACAGACACCATTGTGTGCAGATGCCGAGAAGTGTGTTCAGCTCTGGCTGAACAGATACAGATAGATACAGATAGATTTTATTTGTCAATGTGACAATTGGCACAGTGAAATGAAGTCACTATACACCCAAAAATAAAGAACACAACACAGAGTAGACAGAAATTCAACATAAAACATCCCCTCACAGCAGGATCAAAATTTCCCACCGTGAGGGAAGGCACCAAAGTCAGTCTCTTCCCGATGCTCCCCAATGTTCACCCGTGGTCAGGGCCCCCCCGAGCCCTCCGCTGTCGCCGCTACGGGCGGCCCGATGTTCAGGCCTGCTCCCTGGGGTGATGTAAGTCCGACGTGGGGGCTGGGGGACGTCCTCAGCGGCCTGGACCCCGAGTCGGCCCCCTCCTACCGGAGTCAGCGGCTCCCAAAGTCCACTGGCCGCGCCGGGTGGAGATGCAATGCTGGAGGCCCTCGGCAAAGGGCCCCAGGACTCCACGATGACGGTCAGCGCCGCCCGCGTTGGGAGCTCTCTAAACCAGAGCTCCACGATGTTGGAGCAGCGGCCCAACGCTCCGGAGCTCCAAATGGCGACCCAGGTAGGCATCGCCCGCTCCGTGGTGACTCCAGCGCCGCGCCGCTGATTCAGCTCTGGTCCGGTTCCCGGTCCCCGGCAGGAAAGGCCGCTCCAATCCAGGAGGTAGGCCGCGAGGTGGGGGGCGAGGACACGACTCGGAGAAATAGTCGTGCCCCCGCCAGGAAGTGACTGGGAAACAGTTTCCCACTTACCCTGCCCCCCTCCCCCCACATATAAAAGTTAAAGACTCCCCAAAACACACTTTAAACTGACTAAAAATAAAATAAAAGAGGAAAAACAAACGGGCTGCAGGCAGAGGCTGCTGTCAGTGCAGCGCCCCAATCGACTGGCAACTTCTAGACAACTTCTAACCTTGTGGGTGGACTCGATAAGAAGATTGAAACTTAATGAATCGTGAAAGGCCTGGATAGAGTGAATATGGAGAAGATATTTCCACTAGTGGGAGAGTCTAGAACCAGAGGCCACAGCTTCAGAATAAAAGGACTTACCTTTAGAAAGTTGAGGAACATTTTTTTTCTGTTAGAGGGCGATGAATCTGTGGAATTCATTGCCACAGACGGCTGTGGAGGCCGCCAATGGATATTTTTGATTAGTACAGGTGTCAGAGGTTTTGGGGAGAAGGCAGGAGAATGGGGTTCAGAGGGAGATAGATCAGCCGTGATAGAATGGCGGAGTGGAGTTGATGGGCTGAATGGCCTAATTCTGCTCCAAGAACTTATGAACCTGTGATCCTCTGCTCTGGTTTGCACATGATTCTTTTCTTTGTCACAGCAGTGTTATTCACTGTCGTACATCTTATCGTTAGTCGCCTTATTCCCTGGTGTTGAGTTGTGGCTTAATTTAGTTTAATTAAGTTTAGAGATACATTGCGGGAACAGGCCCACCGAGTTCGCACTGACCAGCGATCCCCGCACACGAACACTACCCTACACACACCAGGGACAATTTACATTTATTACAAGCCAATTACCCTACAAACCTACACGTCTTTGGAGCGTGGGAGGCAACCGGAACTCTCGGAGAAAACCCACGTGGTCACGGGGAGAACGTTCGAACACTGCACAGACACCACCCATTGTCTGGTCGGGATCGAACCCGAGTCGCTGGCGCTGCAGGTGCTGTGAGGCAGCAACTTTACCGTGCGCCACCGTGCCGCCCCGTCTCTGATTCTCCCAAGGATGTTGCTTCTCGACGCGTACCACTGAATTGCTGAGTCGTCTTTATCTCATCCTCACTTTGCCGCGCCACATCAAAGGCTGAGCAAGTGAGTCGGGAAGGAAAGAAAACTTGTCTGATTGCTTCTCATCTTCCTCTGTTTCACAAAGTGCAGAACTCAAACCGACTGTACTCACCCCAAGTTTTATAAATTGCAGCCTTCCAAACAGTGTCAGTTTCACGGTCGCATGCCACAATTGTCAGCAGCCACAACTCCCCTGTTACCTTGCACAGCAGTAGAGCTCAACTATCCTGGATGTGTCTGTATTTCTCCAGAGCCAGGCACAGCAGGATGTAGAATTTAGTTTAGAGATCATTAGAGATGCTCGGACTATATTTATGCAGATTTTACTGGCTTTACCTTGCACTAAATGTTATCCACTTATCATGTATCTATACACTGTAACTGACTTGTTTATCATAAGGTCATGAGGCCATAAGTGATAGGAGTAGAGTCAGGCCATTCGGCCCATCAAACCTATCCTGCCATTTAATCATGGCTGATCTATCTCTCCCTCCTAACCCCATTCTCTTGCCTTCTCCCCTTAACCTCTGACACCTGTCCTAATCAAGAATCATATAATTCCATCATGTATTGTCTTATCGCTGACTGGTTAGCACGCAACAAAAGTTTTTCACGGTGCCTCGGTATATGTGACAATAAACTAAACTAAACTTAAAGGGGATAATTAAAAAAATAAAAACAGCCCCTTTGGCCCACCGAGTCCACACCGACCCGCACACCCGTACACCTTCTCCACAGCCAACAATGGACCATTGTGGGCTCACCTATCCTTGATCATCGTTGCTGGCTTTGAGTTGTTCTTTTCATGCCTTTCGTTCATTTGTTCTTTGTAAATTTCCACACTTCTAGTTTTCCTATCCCCTGACTTTCAGGTTGACGAAAGGTCTGAACCCGAAACGTCGCTTTTTCCTTGTCTCCAGAGATGCCACCTGACCCAATCGGTGCAGGAGTAGGCCATTCGGCCCTTCATTGAGTTACTCCAGCATTCTGGTGTCCATCTTCGGTGTACACCAGCATCTGCACTTCCTCCCTGCACCCGTGCACTAATTCTCTGCTACCACAACATCACCTCCAACACACTGGGGGCAATTTTACAGAAGCCTTTAGAACCCCACACAGGCGACGGGGAGAGCGTACAAACTGTGTACGGACAGCACCCGTGGTCAGGATCGAACCCGGGTCTCTGGTGCTGCAAGGCGGCAACTCGACCGCTGCGCCACCGTGCCGCCCTGTTGTGGTATCAATGCGTTGCGCTATCAATATTGCTGTTGCTTAGTCGAGCTGGGATTATGTCGTTTGGAGTCTCAGCTCACTCCTGAGTAATCTGTTGTGGTATCAATATTAATTACAATACACTGACCATTTATCTTCATTGGTAGTTTTAAATTCACTGCAGATCCTTCATCCGTCACCGTCTGTGGTTAAATTACCAATTATCATGCACAGCATGTCTTCATTCACTCTCGTTGCTTCCGAGGCACTCTGCTGCCTTTCAAATGTATGTCTGTGTCCCTGGCTGTAAGATGCTCACGGATTGCAGCTCTCGGGTTTAACTGCATTCCCTTTTATTTTTCAAACGTAAATAAAATGTCAGATCTTGTTACATTTACATCGTTGGGGGGTGTGGGTGGGGGGGGAGGGCTGTACTGGATGGACATATCAAGGCGGTATGATTTCCCTGCGAAAGGCTTTCAGCAGTTTGGAATGTTAAGGGCGAAACGATGGCGCAGTGGTAGAGTTGCTGATCTCGCCAGGAAGGCAGGCTCCGTCCTGGGGGCGGAGTTGGATTCATGGGAGGTGGGTCTTGGAGGGTAGGATGCTTCTCAAACAGCGGAGCATGCTGGACACACTCCCTCCATGACACACTGGTCAACCTGAGGAGCACCTTCAGCAACAGACTGGTTCCACCAAGATGCAGCACAGAACGCCACCGTAGATCCTTCTTCCCTGTGGCTATCAAACTGTACAACTCCTCTCCCATGGGGTAGACTGACTGCCCCCCCCCCTCCCCCCCACCTCCCTCCCCTATCTTTGCACATCCCCAGTCCTTTCCACTCGTCACTTTAATTTCATGTTTCATGTATTTTGTGTTTGTATGACTGTTGGCAGATCCATTCCCTTCCTGGGATGAATAGAGCTCTATCTTATCGTTACACTGCCAGATCCGGGTTCGATCCTGACTACGGGTGCTGTCTGTGCAGAGTTTGTACGTTCTCCCCGGGGCCACGTGGGTTTTCTCCAGGAGCTCCAGTTTCCTCCCACACTCCAAAGACGTACAGGTTTGCAGTCTGAGGAAGGGTCTCAACCCGAAACATCACCCATTCCTTCTCTCTAGAGATGCTGCCTGGCCCGCTGAGCTACTCCAGCTTTTTGTGTCCATCTTCGGTGCAAACCAGTATCTGCAGTTCCTTCCTACAGGTTTATAGGTTAATTGGCTTTGGTAAAAAGTGTAAATTGTCCTTGGTGTGGAGGATAGTGTTAGTGTACGGGATAGCTGGTTGGCGCGGAATCGGTGGGCCAAAGGTCCTGTGTTTCTGTGCTGTATCTCTAAACTAAACTAGACTGCTAGAATTCCTGCTTTTCAGGTCACATGGCAGTATGTTTCGTGTTGTAGCTGCCTTTGTCTTTTCTGTGATATGTTTCTGGCGTAACTAAAAACCAGGGAGGCCTGGATCAACGACGGAGGACTGCCCGCCGCAGACCGAAAATCACTTGCCGTGGACTATCGACAGAAGACCTATCAGTAGACAATAGACAATAGGTGCAGGAGTCGGCCATTTGGCCCTTCGAGCCAGCACCGCCATTCAATGTGATCATGGCTGATCATCCCCAATCAGTACCCCGTTCCTGCCTTCTCCCCATATCCCCTGACTCCGCTATCTTTAAGATTAGATTAGATTAGATTAGATTTTATTACTTGTCATTCGAACCTCAGAGAGGCTCAAACGAAACTCCGTTTCCACAGCCATACAAACAAAACAATTCCTACACGACACACATACAATTCAATTTACAGAAAACATCCATCACAGTGAATCTCCTCCTCGCTGTGATGGAAGGTAAAGTCTTTTCTCTCAGAGTCCTATCTAGCTCCCTCTTGAAAGCATCCAGAGAACCTGCCTCCACCGCCCTCTGAGGCAGAGAATTCCACAGACTCACCACTCTCTGTGAGAAAAAGTGTTTCCTCGTCTCCGTTCTAAAGGGCTGATAGACCCACGCATCCGGGCTCCGAACTCTGGCCCGAGCTACCGGCATTGCCCATGCCGCCAGGAGCAAGGAGGACGTGGAACATTGAGGTCAGTCCCCGGGGACCGAGGTCGCAAAGAACAAAGGGGGGACACGGCGTTAGGGGGGGGGGGGGGGGGGGGGCGCCGAGAACAAGAGGAACCTGCGGTGCTAGTGGTAGGGATGGGACCATCAATGTTCAAGGCTACTTTGTAACTTTGTCTGCGCCTTGTGGCGACTCTGTTGCGTGCAGTGTACTCTTGAACAACAAAGAATTCCAATGTACCTTCACGGAAGAAGTGACAATAAATGATCTATCTATTATATCTCACAGCTGGCATGCATGCATGCAATCCACTATACATAGAAGAACAAATCCTACACACACTTGCTGGCATTGCTACACCAATTGGATGCACTTTGTATTCAGCGACCCCAACAAAGGCTGAGCGTCACGGTCTGTTAAAAAAAGGACATGACGACTGTTTGGTATCTTTTCCTTACCAACTGTGGCTGGATTTCTGTGCCTGCTGAGGTATGAGAGATACAAACTGATAGAAGATAACTTTTGACCTCTGGATTTACCATTCTCCCTTGTAAAACATTCATCTGATCTGTAAAATATGAACTGATCCCAGAACATTCTTGAAGATGCATTACTTACTTGAAGATGCATGAACGCTATTACAATATTCTGCTATTTTTGTCCGTTTAATCTCAAATCCCATTTCAAGCAGCAATAATCCTGCAAATGTCCACTGATTTCGCTCTGGTAAGTAGTAACACTGGGGTGAAAATGTAATTTTAAATTATATACATTAGTGAACCTTTGCAAGCTATTTGCTTATTTAATACGTGTAATGATATATTAGAATGATCCAGAGGAGTCTACATTATTGGAGGCAGAAAAACTGAATATTGAGTTGTATTCAACTAATAATTTTAAGGGTTTTTGTTTCTTGGCAACATAATGCTGAATTTTTAGAAGCCTACGAGATATTACAACATATTAATAAAACATGCAGGTTATTTGACAATCTTCCATGGAGATTTTGTGGTGGATGTAACAGTAATGCTCAAGTTTTAGTGTAATATTTGCAACCTGTCCCAGTTAAAAAATGAGGATAAAATATGCTTATGATTAATTTATAGAATTTCCCCTCAGGAAAAATATACATTACTCCTGACACCTTTATATGCTAGATTTATATTACAGCAAGGTAACACTAATATAATAACCTGCTGGTTCTTCGTACTGTTTGAAAGGTTGGTTCATTTCTGTGTGGCCAGTGATAATTAATATCGCAGTACTGTACACGTTTTTGTGTCACCACAAAGGCACCAAGGATATCAAGAAGATGCTGATTAAAGTCGGGCTAAAATAAACGAAACGTGTATAATTTTTTCCCTGTTCCCAAAGAAATTCACCATGAAGTGGCAGAGAGCATCTTCAATGATGTGTGGCATTGGTTCATGTGGAAACGGCAATGAAATGAAACATGACATCAAATCGTAGAGCCATACAGCGTGGAAATACGCCCTTCGGCCCAACTTGCCCTCACCGACTAACATGCCCCATCTACACTAGTCCCACCTACCTGCGTTAGGGCCTTATCCCTCTAAACATGTCCTATCCATGAACCTGTGGAAATGTTTCTTAAACGCTGCACAACATTGCAATTTAGGAATGGGTATAATCTCTAAAGTATTATCAGTGCAACAGCTCACTATTATCATAAAGGAGATAGATTCTGCATTGGTTATTGATCAGCTACATTTTACTCACCTAAATATTTTAAGTAACAGATTATAACAGTGTCTTTGAATGTGTATAATGTTTAAGTTTCATGTTTCAAATGTTATTTATAGGATTGCCAACAAGGTAAGTGTTATCCGTCTCTTGAGGAAACCATTGGGGCTAATAGTGTTTAGTAATGAATGGTGGCATGAAAAGAAAGAAAAGATCACAGTCAAGCTCCTCTGAATCAGGCACGCTCTAAGGACCGCACGCGTGGGTTGTACTGGACTTTGAAAATGGCGCAAAACCTGTCGAGTCTTGTACACTGCGTTAGTGGACTATGTCAATACACTTTGTACTTACAGAGTCACAGAGCCCTACAGCGTGGAAACAGGCCCTTCAGCTCAACTTGCCCACACCGACCAACGTGTCCCATCCACACTAGTCCCACTTCCCTGCGTTTGACCTATATCTCTCCAAACCAGTCCTATCCATGTTCCTGTTGAAATGTTTCGAAAAAAACGCTGCGATAGTCCCTGATTTAACTTCCTCCTCCGACAAATTGCTCCATATACCCACCACACTTCTTTGCGTGAAAAAGTTACCCCTCAGGTTCCTATTAAACCCATTCCTCCTAACCTTAAACCTATGTCCTATGGTTCTCGATTTCCTTAATCTGGTGAAGGGCTGCAGTGCTTTAACACGAGCTGTCCCACTCATGATTTTGTTCACCTCTACAACATTTGTTGTTCTTTAAAATTGCTTTAATCCATTTGAACTGTTTCCAAACTTATCTCATAGAGACATTTAAAAGATGATTAAAGCCCTTACAAAGTTTAGTCAAAAGGTCATCGGGGTGGACAGAGTGGAAAGGGAAAACAAAGGCCTTGGGAAGTGCATCTGAAGTCGACTCTTTGCTCGCCGATCACTGCATTACACAGGTGTTCAATAGTATCTACAATGGGCAAACAGTACCCTGTATGTGCTGCCTCAGAGATAATACTGGAGATAGACACAAAATGCTGGAGTAACTCAGTGGGACAGGCAGCATCTCTGGAGAGAAGGAATTCGGAGACGTTTTGGGTCGAGACCTTTCTTCAGACTGAGAGTCAGGGGAGAGGGAGTACAGATATGGAAGGGCAAGGTGTGGAAATGACAGATCAAAGCAGACGATGAAATGTAGAATGCTTCATTGTTAGCTGAGGGGAAGGCGGCAACAAGGCATACAATCTACAAAATTAATCAGAAGGACAGTGATATTAGTCATAGAACTAGGGTCATACGAGATAATACTGGACATGAGCTCTGGAGGACCCAATCACAAGCATGGATGGTTTTGAAGTATCTATGTCTCCATCTGATGCAAAATGAGCAAACATTGTTAAACACCAAATCTACTTATGTTCTGCATGTCATCTGCTCACTGAATTTGACAAGTTGATAGCTGATTCTTTTTGAAAAATAACTTCATCGAAAATATTCTTTCAGCTGAGAGCTTTCAACATGCCAGTGATGTAGCTGGTGAAGTTGTGGCCTCACAGCGCTAGAGGCCCGGGTTCGATCCTGACCTCGGGTGCTGCCTGTGTGGAGTTTGCATGTTCTCCTGTGGCTTTCCGCAGAATGCTCCGGTTTTCTCCCACCTCCCGATGATGTGCAGGTTTGCAGGTGAATCGGCCTCTGGACATTGATCCCAGTGAGTAGGGAACGGATGTGAATGAAGGATAACATAGACCTAGTGTGAATGGATGGTTCAATGACTAGCATGGACTGGTGGGTCGAAGGGTCTGTTTCCACGTTCTCCCCGTGACCGCGTGGGTTTTCTCCGAGATCTTCAGTTTCTTCCCGCACTCCAAAGACGTACAGGTTTGTTGGTTAATTGGCTCGGCGTAAATGTAAAATTGTCCCTAGTGTGTGTAGGGTAGTGTTAATGTGCGGGGATCGCTGATCCGTGCGGTCTTGGTCAGTGAGATGACTCTAAAACGACCCAATTTAAGGGTTCAAGACACAATTATATTTTTGTGTGAGAACTGTTCTTTCTCTTGTCTCCACATTTGCTAGAGTTAATGGCTCTAAATTTGCAATCGGCAATGGGCCGTCCATTTTCGTTTATAACTTCATGCCCATAAGTGATAGGAGCAGAATGAGGCCAGTCAGCCCATCAAGTCTACTCCACCATTCAATCATGGCTGATCTATCTTTCCTTCTCAACTCCATTCTCCTGCCTTCTCCCCGTAACCCCTGATACCCGTACTAATCTTTCAATATTAAAAATATCTATTGACTTGGCCTCCACAACTGTCTGTGGCAATTAATTCCACAGATTAACCACCCATTGACTAAAGAAATTCCTCCTCATCTCCTTTCTAAAGTTGCGTCTTTTCATTCTGAGGCAATGGACTGAGGGAATGTCAGTGTGTCAGCTTATGCTGAATGCGATGTCCTGTTAAATATAGTTGTCTTATGTGTGCTGTTTATGCTACAGGTCAGTGCAGTTAACGCACGTGTACAACTCCGGCTCACTCTGGGATGTGCTGACACAGCACATTATGAACTCATGTCATGGGCAAGGTCTTCATAGGCCAAACTCACATCGTCATTATTGACCTTAAACACGCTGGTTCAGATTTTACTCCGCCTCAAGCACTTTTACTAGGAATGCATCTCCATCTCATTTGGTTCGCTAAGCCACTTTACAGCTTTTTCCTTATATATTGCCTTTTTTTTCTGAACTATTATTCTGCGCAGTAACTAGTGAAAACGATAAGGTCATAAGAGATAGTAGATTTGGGCCGTTCAGCCCATCAAGTCCACTGTCATTCAATCATGGCTGATCTATCTCTCCCTCCGAACCCCATTCTCCTGCCTTCTCCCCATAACCTCTGACACCCGTACTAATCAAGAATCTATCTATCTCTGCCTTAAAAATATTGATCGACTTGGCCTGCACGGGCTTCTGTGGCAAATAATTCCACAGGTTCACCACCCTCTAGCTAAAGAACATACTTCCTGGCTTTCCTCTCATGTTCACATCTTCCTCACAAATTTTATAGTTCAGTTTCAACTAGAGAAGAATCCCTTAGAATAACTTTGCCACACGGCTCCATCTCCAATACAACACAATACAACACAATACAATAATACTTCATTAGCCAAGTATGTTTTGCAACATATGAGGAATTTCATTGGCCAAGTCAGTCAAAAAAATAAAAAGCAACAGAACACACAAAATACATTTTAACATAAACATCCACCACAGTGACTCCTCCACATTCCACACTGTGATGGAAGATGAAAAAAAAAGTTAAATCTCTGCCCTTCTTTGTTCTCCCTTGGGGGTCGAGGGCCTCGAGCCTTTCGTTGACGGGATGATCTTGACTCCCGTAGCTGGCGGCAGGCCTTCCTCATCGGGGGGGATCTCAGCTCCCCCGCGCCGAGCAATCGAACCCCGGGTCGGGGCTGTCGAACCTTCTGCGACTTTGGAGCTCCTGACTTGATCTCTCCCGAGACTGCGAGCCCTTGATGTTAAAGTCTGCAGGCCGTGGTTGGAGCGATCCCAGGCAAGGGATCGACTCCGATGGTAAGTCCACGTGGTTGGGCCCAAAGTCAGTCCCGAGCAAGGCCTAAAGCTCCACAATGTTAGGCCGCAGAGTGACCAGAGATGCGACCCAGAAAACAATTGCATCTCCGGTCCAATGGAGATTAGGTGACCATTTTGCAAAATAAATGGAGTCAGAGGTTATGGGGAGAAGGCAGGGGAATGGAGTTAAGAAGGGAAGGTAGATCAGCCATGATGGAATGGCGGAGTAAACCTGATGAGCCGAATGGCCTAATTCAGCTTGTATAACTTATGAAAACACATTTTGTTGATTGATTGAATATTGAATGAAAGATCCTGCAGAGAAGCAGGAACAGTGAGTTAACCATTGATTAGCTGCTCACACTGGTTCTACGTTTTCTCACCTTTACATCCACTGCCTACTCACTAGGGGCAACTTACAGAGGACAATTAACTTACCGATCCGTATGACTTTGGGATGTGGGAAGAAACCGGAGCACCCGGAGGAAATCCCATGTGGTCACAGGAGAACGTGCAAACTCCAAACAGATGACACCCGAGGTGAAGACCAAACCCGGGTCACTGGTGCTGTGAGGCAGCAACTCGACCAGCTGCGCCTCCATGATTCTGGTTGAAAGTCTTTGACCTGCAATGATAATGCTGATTCTCTCACCGCAGATGCTTCTCAGCTGCTGAGAATCTCTGGAATTTACCGCTTCTACTCCAATCCCCTATTTTTTATATGCAGGAAGGAACTGCGGATGCTGGTTTACATCGAAGATAGACACAAGATGCTGGAGTAACTGAATGGGCCAGGCAGTATCTCTGGAAGAAAGCAATAGGTGACATTTCGGGTCGAGACCCTTCTTTGTTCAGTCAGATCGGCTGAGTTACTCCAACATTTTGTGTCTATGCTTATTTTGATATGTTGTTCTTCAATAGAACATAAACATTGCTTGCAGGCCATGATTTATTGGTCATCCCTAATTGCCTCTCCGAATATGTTAATGGCTTCCCTTCCTGAGTTGGTGTAGATTATGAAGAAAAGATTGCAACAGGGCAAAAGGCAGAACGGTGGTGCAGTGGTAGAGTTGCTGTCCTTCCGCGCCAGAGACCCGGGTTCAATCCTGGCTACGGGTGTTTGTACCTTCTCCCCATCACCTGCGTGGGTTTTCACCGGGTGCTCTGGTTTCCTCCCACACTCTAAAGACGTACAGGTTTGTGGGCTAATAGGCGAGGCATAATTGTAAATTGTCCCTGGTGTGCGTAAGTTAGTGCTAGTACGTGGGGATCACTGGTCGGCGCGGACTTGATGGGCCGAAGGGCCTGATTCCACGTTGTATCTCTAAACTAAGCTTAAGTAAGCAACTATAAGCAACTGGTATTCGCCGAAAGCTGTACCAACTTTGATTCATTAGTTTAACACCCTGAATTCAGCATCCTTTGCATGATGTACTCATCTCAACATCTCAAAAAAGGGCTGATTTCTAAGCTCTTCGGAGACATGCTTCAGTTGCAAACTAGAGCTGCACAAGTTGACAAAAAAGTACTAAAGTCACGTTCACCAACTTCTTATTGCTATCTCTTTCACAGCGATTTCTCTTTCATCAGCATCTGTGCCGATCTGCGGCTTGTACCTTGAAAGTTATCTGAAGAGATATCAATTACAGCCCGTCAAGGAATGCATCAATAATTTCCACGCAGTTAGCAAAACAGATGCTGACTCACCTTTATACGTATTCATGCCGCAATAAACAGCATTAAAATTGATTATATGATCACTATCATGTTACATTTCAAGGAGTTTTCGTTTAGTTTAAGTTTAGTTTATTGTCACATGTACCGAGGTACAGTGAAAAGCTTTTGTTGTGTGCTAACCAGTCAGCGGAAAGACAATACATGATTACAATCTATGATTTTAATGTGTTCCATTTAAAGTGTTCCGACACATGATAAAGTGAATAACATGAATAACATTTAGTGCAAGATAAAGTCCAGTAAAGTCTGATCAAAGATAGCCTGAGGGTCTCCAATGAGGTAGATCAGGGCCGCTCTCTAATTGTTGATAGAAGTTGGTACACTCCAAAGACATACAGGTTTGTAAGCTAATTGGCTTGGATAAAATTGTAAATTGTCCCAAGTGCGTGTGTGTAGGGCAGTGTTAGTGTGCGGGGATCGCAGGTTGGCAGGGGCTCGGTGGCCTGAAGTGCCTGTTTCCGTGCTGTATCTCTAAACTAAACTAAACCAAGTGAAAATGGTTGTCGTAGCTCCTACAGCTTGCTGGTTACTGTAAATCAGAAGTTTGCAATTAGCTGCGGTAAGCCTTGCCACATCCTGAGGTCGGAAAGGCATTATGTAATTGTAAGTACTTCTCTCTGCTGCAAAGAAACAGACTGCTGGGGGTCTCAGCGGGACAGACGGTGCCAGAGGAGGCGAAATAGACAGACGTCGATTCAGGTCAGGACTCTTCTTCAGATTCACGCTGTCTGGCCTGTCGATTTCCCCCAGCAGTCTGTTCTCTGCTCAAGTTGCCAGCTTCTGCAGCCTCTCTCGTGTCCTTTATTCGAAAAGCGCCTCACAGCCAACAAATTAATTTTTACACAAGCGTGATTATTCTCAAGCGGAGTGTGCCAAGGTCCCACCAACACCAATGAGATAAGTGGGGCAAGGCGCAACCACCACTCCACCTAGTTTCAGCGACCGGAGGACTGGTGGATCTAGGGAGTGGGTAAGGCCGAAGATGTCATGGTTGGGTTGCTCCTAGGCCTGGCCAAGCTGGCCATCCGTGAGTCACGGCGCCAGGCGGAAGAGGGCTTTGCCCGAGCCAGATGCTTGCCCCTTTTCAGGGGTTAGGTCCGCGCGCCGGATGGTGTTAGAGCGGGACATAGTTATACAGTAGTTATTTAGTATATCTGTAAGGATTGTAACATAGTTGCTTGAAAATGTAGTGTCTGAATAATTTGGTGATTTTGTACTGTGGTGGTGGGTGTGTTACCACGGTTTGGTTTTTGTATCGTGATCGTAATTAAATAAATTATTTGTTTTTACAAAACAAAAAAAAATGAGAAAAGTGGGCTTTTAATGTGTTATTTATGGAGATGATAAAAGTATAACTCTTAGGTAAAACCTCACTTTCTCATTGTTTTTAAGACCAATTATTTCCTCTTTGTTTTTCCTTTTTAGTCTTAAGTGAAATGCTTACATATCACTCTTTTTCCATTTCGGGAATAACTTATACATACCAGGGAAACTGCATTTTTTAACAAAAGCATAACAAATAGAGTCATAGAATCATAGTGCGAGGGAACAGGCCCTTTGGCCCAACCTGCACGCACCGGCCAACATGTCGCATCCACTAGTCCCACCTGCCTGCGTTTGGCCCCTATCCCTCCAAACCCGTCCTATCCATGTACCTGTCGAAAATGTTTCCTAAATGTTGCAATAGTACCTGCCTCAAACACCTCCTCCAGGAGCCTGTTCCATAGATGACAGAGCCACACCACAAGTCACAGACCTCCAGTCCGGGAAGCAATCTTCCACCATCATGCTCTGCTTCCTTCTATGAAGCCAATATTTCAACAAATATGTTTTCTGCATTTTTTTCTTTTAGCCAATCTACAGTAAGAATGTTAGGCTTATTTTGTTGATGTACCTAGATAAAAATGTTAAATTTTCCAGAACAGCACTTTCCATCTTCCAGTAATTTGACTACAAATAAAAGTAATTTTTACTTCTGTAAAAACAGCTTTTTTCCACGAGTAGTAGCTCTACTCAATAACCAAAATTCTGTAGCCTCCTTTTGCTCTGGTATTTTATTTACTTCACATGTTCAATCAATAATGTTTTGTTATTAATGTTTAATTTTTTATGTGTCATTCCTAATGGTCATTGTATGTCATGTTGTCACGTGCGGCCAATAAACTTATTCATTCTTTCATTAATTCATTAATTCATTCTATCAACATTTCAAAGGGGTAATTCCCTTTGTGACTCCCTGATCCACTCTTCCAGCCTCAGCTAATAATGCCAATTGTGTCACACAATCCCATGCAATTGCAGGAGGCAGAGTATCTGTTTCTTTGGTTTCAATCATTTCTTATCAAATAGTTTGTGTTTGGTTTAGTGTAAAATCACTACATTGTAAGCTTAGTTCCGTTTATTCTAGAGATACAGCATGGAAAGAGGCCCTTCAGCCCACCATGCCTGTGCCGGCCAGTGATCACCCACACACCAGTTCTAACCTACACACTAGGGACAATTTACAGAAGCCAATTGACCTACAAACGTGCACGTCTTTGGAATGCGGGATGAAACCGGAGCACCCGGAGAAAACCCACGTGGTCACAGGAAGGACAAACGCCGTACCGGCAGCACCCATGGTCAGGATCAAACCCAGGTCTCTGGCACTGTAAGGCAGCAACTCTGAGCCAGAACCACTGAGCCACTGGGCCCTTAAAGCATATGCCGTCCGCAGGCATATGATGGAAAAGATAGAGGTCGTTTTAGACTTCTCATCATATGCAAAAGTGATAACATTCAGACTAATCATTAAGCCAGTAATTTGAAAGATGTGATAAATCAGTTTGTAAATACACTAAAAATGAAAAGCAATCAAATTCTCTCTCTCACTCTCTCTCTCTCTATATATATATATATATATATATATATATATATATATATATATATATATAATTATCCAGCTTATGCTGAGTAATTTATGTGATTTGGGCTATATTATTTCCCAATGCAATCCTCTGCCTATTTTGTTTATAAATAGGTTCCATAAAACCAATTATTTTAAAAACTGCTGTATGATTTCACTCTGCATAGCACCCAGAGGAAATCATTTCTACTGTGGTTTTTTTTCCCCATTCCACCTCCAATAGGTATTAGGTGACGCTAATACCACTGCATTATAGACACCCTTCTTATATAACGTTCCCGTCTACAATGGCACCACCATAACCAAGAACACAGATCATAGAACTGTCCAGCACAGAAACAGGCCCTTCAGCCCATATCGCCCATGCCGAACATGACATCAAGTTAAACTGACCTCTGCTTGCAAGTGATCCATATCCCTCCATTCCCTTCATATCCATGTACCTATCCAAAAGCCTGTTAAATGGGCCCTGGTTCCACCGGCCACCTCTACCATCCCTGGCAGCAGGTCCAAGGCACCCACCACCCTCTGTGTACACATGACCTTGGGCCATACTTGGGATTATTCCCTCATTGAAACTGAACCGTAAAATGCTAATGGTGGACTGAAGAAAGAAGGTTGTGAAAATGACAGGAAAACCCTGGGGAACTAGCGCTGAAATTCATGAGGAAGATGTGAAAATGGAAAGAAAGCCAGGAAGTATAGTTTTCATTAGTTACCACGTAGAATAATAGTTTAGACAAGAAAAGGAGATACAATGAAGAGGAGATGGGACCGGTGTAGATGGGACATGTTGGTTGGCATGGGCAAGTTGGGCCAAAAGCCTTGTTTCCACGCTCCATAGAAACATAGAAACATAGCAAATAGGTGCAGGAGGAGGCCATTCAGCCCTTCGAGCCAGCATCACCATTCATTGCGATCGTGGCTGATCGTCCCCTATCAATAACCCGTGCCTGCCTTCTCTCCATATCCCTTGACTCCACTAGCCCCTCGAGCGCTATCTAACTCTCTCTTAAATCCATCCAGTGACTTGGCCTCCACTGCCCTCTGTGGCAGGGAATTCCACAAATTCACAACTCTCTGGGTGAAAAAGTGTATCCGACTATGACTCCATGGCTATATATAATCAGCTTATTTTCATCCAATTATGGAAGGAATAATTCTTCCATGGAAGGAATATTGAGCTTGCTCCAGCTAAAGGTCAGGGCAAAGAATATCACATTCACACGTTGCCTTCATCAGGTCTTTCTGGTATGACTTTGAATCCTTCGTTTTGTCTTTTAAGGCCCTGTCCCACTTACGCGATTTGTTTTGGCGACTGCCAGCACCCGTCATAGTCGCATAGCAGGTTGGAGAAAATTTTCAAAATGTTGAAAATCCAGCGGCGATCCGCATTTTGAATTTTCTGCCGACCTGCTGCGTCTATGACGGGTGCCGTCAGTCGCCGAAAAAAAATCGTGAGTGGGACAGGCCCTTTATTCTTTTTTTTATTGTACAGTAAAAGCATAATGGTATTATCAACCTTATCATAACTCTCCCATCAAGTCAGCCACAACTATCTCATTTCTAAAGGGCAAATGGAACCCCCATGGTATCGATCTCTCTTTATGGCTTTTAATGAGTCAACTACTGGTAGAATCTTGATGAATCTTTACTGTGTGAGTTGATGATTTTATCCCTTTCCCATAATAGTTTGCCCAGAGCTACACAACACTGCAGCCCAAAATTTTTATCTTCTTATTATTACTTACTTCATTTTGTTTTATTTGTCTCCGAGGTTATGAAGCCGAGCATTCGGTGAGCTGAAATGTGAATGAAACCTGAAATCTTCTGATTGCTCATCCAACTTTTCCAATGATAACGTTCTTTGTCCTTTCCAAACTACTCACCAAGGTTGACGTGCATCTCCACAATGGTGTGGGAACACTGGCTGTTTCAAAGGGAATGTGATGCAGATACAGATAATGTTAAGGTGACATTCTCCTTGATTTAGAGACCAAATTGCTGGAGGAACTCAATGGACCAAGCAGTGGAGAGAGAATCCATTCCTACCACCGATTCTGCCTGACACATTGAGATTCTCCAGCACTTTGCTTTTTGATCTGCAGTTCCTTGTGTCCCTTTGAATTACATTTGCGTTATGTGACATCCCACAAGCTGTAGTTCGGTAATAAGGTAATGGTACTTTATATCAAAGAAATCTGATTTTCATTCCCATGGCTCAGATGCATAGGGAAGAGGTCTTTAGACTTTTGAGATACAGTGTGGAAACAGGCCCTTCGCCCCTCCAAGTCCACGGCAACTATATTTCAGCCCCACACTCTAACACTATCCTACACACTGGGGACAATTTTACAATTATACCAAGCCAATTAACCTATAAACCAGCACCTATTTGGAGTGTGGGAGGAAACAGGAGCACCCAGAGAAACCCACGCCAGTCACAGGGGGAAGGTACAAACTCCGTACAGACGGCACCTGTAATCAGGATCGAAGCTGGATCTCCGGCACGGTGGTGCAGCGGTAGAGTTGCTGCTTTGCAGCACCAAAGAACCAGGTTCGATCCTGACCACGGGTGCTGTCTGCACGGAGTTTATATGTTCTTCCAGTGACCGTGTGGGTATTCCCCCAGGTGCTCCGGTTTCCTCCCACACTCCAAAGACGTGCAGGGTTGGAGAATAATTGGCTTCGGTAAAGATTGTAAATTGTCCCTCGTATGTGTAGGACAATGCTAGTGCGCGGTGATCGCTGGTTGGCGCCCACTCGGTGGGCGGAAGGACGCGTTTCCATGCTGTATCTCTAAACTAAACTAAACTAAACTAACATTCGGTTGTAACCTTTGCTCTATCGTTGTGCTACGGCAGTTGTCAGTGTTTATTAATTTTGAAGTTGATGGTAATTGCACAAAGTTATTATTTTTTAAGTCAGTCAACAATAACTTTGGCAGCAAGAGTCATGCAACTTCCAACTGGCACTTGACGTTGAGCTAACATTCCTGCTGAGTGTGATATATTAAAGGATTCGGAGGAGGTCTCAACACAAACATCCCTGATCTGCACGGGAGAGGAATGCAGGTAGCTGAATGATTCCACTTGGTTACCCAACCTAGTCTGTACACACACTGTGATGCAAGAGTGTTATGTGACTGAATGAGTAACCATAACTGGTCTGCACAGCATCACATTTTTTTTGTTGTTGTGTTCTGAGCTCTGCTTCATGAATAATTGAACTCCCAAGCAAAGTTGACTGCAAATAAGAGCAGGCAATATTCTATACTTTGTACACTTTCTATTCTATACTTTACCTCTCACATGAGAGGAATAGATCGGGTCGATGCACATACTCTCTTGCCCAGAGTAGGGGGATCGAGGACCAGAGGACACAGGTCCACGGTGAACGTGCAAAGATTTAATAGGAATCTGAGGGGGTAACCTTTTCACACAAAGGGTGGTGGGTGTATGGAACAAGCTGCCAGAAGAGGTAGTTGAGACTGGGATTATCCCAATGTTGGAGAAGCAGTTAGACAGGAACATGGATAGGACAGGTTTGGAGGGATATGGACCATGTGTAGGCAGGTGGGAC
This sequence comes from Okamejei kenojei, assembly GCA_035221665.1. Lineage (NCBI taxonomy): Eukaryota > Metazoa > Chordata > Chondrichthyes > Rajiformes > Rajidae > Okamejei > Okamejei kenojei. The sequence goes on along the minus strand of CM069143.1, from coordinate 58,481,601 downwards.
TAGTGCAGCTGGGATATGTTGGCCAGTGTGGGCAAGTTGGGCTGAAGGGCCTGTTTCCACACTGTATGACTCCATGACTCTACTTGTGCAGATATTTACAAACCTGCATAACGAAAATGTGTTACCACCCACAATAAATGGCATCATACGAAATCAAATTACTTCTTAGAAGCAGCAGACACAGTGAAAGTTCACTGCTCCATCCTCAGCATTTTGGGAAATACGAACTCTTTAAATGCTTTCTGAAAAATTCTCATTGTACTCTATGCATTTGGAGACAATAAAGGCTTTGGACCACCCACATCTTTATTAGGATCTCTTACTTCTTGGACTCATCTCATAGGAGTTTAAAATGTGTTTCTTTATAAGGTAAATTGTCTCTTCTGGCCCTTTAATCCCCCAGGCAAACATTCTGAAAAATACAATGCAAAAGAACTATATTAAGCACTCTATATCTTTCTCGTCACTCTACCTCTTGTAATTGTGTTTGGCTTGATGTAATAGCGGTGTATTCATGGTGTATTTGTGGTATATTTGTAAAAGAGTCATGATGAAAACGTGGTGTAATTTAGTTTAGAGATACAGCACAGAAACAGGCCCTTCAGCCCATCGAGTCCGCACCAACCAGTGATACCCGCACATTAAATCTACCTTACACACACTAGGGACATTTTTGTACATCTATATCAAGCCGATTAACCAGCAGATTATTATCTAAATGGAGTCAAGTTGGGAAAAGGGGAAGTACAACGGGATCTGGGGGTCCTTGTTCATCAGTCAATTAAAGTAAGCATGCAGGTACAGCAGGCAGTGAAGAAAGCAAATGGAATGTTGCCCTTCATAGCAAGAGGAGTTGAGTATAGGAGCAAAGAGGTCCTCCTGCAGTTGCACAAGGCCCTAGTGAGACCACAGCTGGAGTTTTGTGTGCATTTTTGGTCTCCTAATTTGAGGAAGGACATTCTTGCTATTGAGGAAGTGCAGCGAAGGTTCACCAGGTGAATTCCCGGGATGGCGGAACTGTCATATGTTGATAGATTTGAGCGGCTGGGCTTGTATACTCTGGAATTTAGAAGGATGAGAGCGGATCTTATTGAATCATATAAGATTATTAAGCGTTTGGACACACTAGAGGCAGGAAACGTGTTCCCGATGTTGGGGGAGTCTAGAACCAGGGGCCACAGTTGAAGAATAAGGGATAAGTTATTTAGAACAGAGATGAGGAAAATCATTTTCACACAGAGAGTTGTGAGTCTGTGGAATTCTCTGCCTCAGAGGGCGGTGGAGGCAGGTTCTCTGGATGCTTTCAAGGGAGTACTAGACAGAGCTCTTAAAGATAGTGGTCAAGGGATATGGGGAGTAAGGCAGGAACGGGGTACTGAGTGTGGATGATCAGCAATGATCACATTGAATGGCGGTGCTGGCTCGAGGGGTCGAATGGCCTACTCCTGCACCTATTGTTTACTGTCTATTGACAAACCTGTACTTTTTCAGAGTGTGGGAGGAAACCAAAGATCTCAGAGAAAACCCACAGAGGTCACGGGGAGGACGTACAAAATCCGGACAGACAAGCACCCGTAGCCAGGATCGAACCCGGGTCTCTGGCGCTGTAAGGTAGTAGTGCTACCACTGCGCGACTGTTTCTGTGCTTCTGGCCCTTTAGTCTCCCAGGCAAGCGTCCTGAAAAATACAATGCTCTGAACTGTATTTTGCACTCTATATGTTTCTCGTCACCCTACCTTTTGTAATTGTCTTTTGCTTGTTTTATTAATAACGTGTTCATGATGTATTAATGGTATATTTGTGTGGTATATCTGTGGTACATTCGTGGTGTAATTGCGGTGAAATTATGGTGTATTCATGGTGTGATCGTGATGTATTCATGGAGTATAATCTGAACTCAGCGTATTGTCTGAATTGTTTTAATAGCGTGCAAAACAAAGCTTTTTACTGTACCTCAGTGACAATAACAAACCTAAACTTAATGTGCATATGTAAAATGGGTTAAAATTGCTTGGCGTAGGAAGGAACTGCAGATGCTGGTGTAAACCGAAGATAAACACAAAAAGCTGGAGGAACTCAGCAGGCCAGACAGAATCTTTGGAGTAAAGGAATAGGTGAAGTTTCGGGTCAAGACCTTCTTTCTGTGTCGATCTTAATAATGCTGAAGGGTCTATGAATATTTAACCTGTATGTGTCTATGAATAAGTTAAGATGTAGTAGCATTAGAAAATGTTCCCGTTACCAAAGAAAGATACCCATTGCCGAAACAGATAAAAACTAATGTTCCGGAAGGCTGCAGAAGTTATTGAGACTCAGTGCTGCCAGCCCATGGAATATGACTTGAATACCCAGACCGAATAGCCAATAAATTTGACGTGGATCACTGGAGCAGTGCTCGCATCCTCAGGGATGGGATGACAACCTGCTGAGGGATTTCGATCCTGCCTCCGTTTTTTTCTCTGCCGTTTGTTGCAACAAAGCGCATGCCCTGAGGTTTTGCAAAAGGTCTCTCGCATGGAACAGCAAAGACTGTAACCTGTTTTAACTGAGGAATAAACAGGAGGATGTTGTCTTTGGGTGAAACTCTTGCCTAGAAATTGAATCCCCTCGTGACTGGTTTTATGCACATAAATGGCAACAATCAGGGCAGGTCATGCAAGTGACAACCTTCAGGTGAAATCAAACCCATCATGAAATTGGAATATGACACATTTCCGTGTGTTAATTATGTTACTGTGCATGATATTTATTCAGTGTTAGATATACATCGAATTGTATAATTTTTCAAGTAAAATGTCAATTGCTATCCTTCCAAATAGAAAATTGAAACTAAAAATCTGCGATCCACTACCATCATGGAATTGTCTCACAATATCTGGGAGGACATTTCACTGTTTCCTTTTTGTGATCGTTATTTCCAGGGACACTGCAGACATGGTCGACCTGACTAGCGCCTCTACTTCCTTGGAAGGCTTAGGAAGTTCAGCATGTCCCTTACGACTCTCACCAACGTCTACCGATGCACCACGGAAAGCATTTTATCAGGATGCATCGCAGCTTGGTTTTGGAACAGCTCCATCCAAGACAGCACAAAATTGCAGCGAATTGTGGACGCAGCCCAGACTATCACACAAAACCTACCTCCCTTCTATTGACTCAAGGCCAGCAGCAGGGTTCGATTCCGACTACGGGTGCTGTCCGTACAGAGCTTGTACCTTCTCCCCGTGACCTGCGTGGGTTTTCCCTGAGATCTTCAGTTTCCTCCCACACTCCAAAGAGCGTACCGGTGTGTTGGTAAATTGGCTTGATGTAAGTGTAATTTGTCCCTAGTGTGTGTAGGATAGTGTTATTATGCAGGGATCCACTGGTCGGTGCGGACTCGGTGGGCCAAAGAGCCGGTTTCTGCACTGTTTCTTTGAAGTAAACTAAACTAAACTCTTATCTTCTCTCGGCAGCCCGTCCGCCTAGTTGCTCTTGGCCGCCCCCTGCTGACCAGTCAGTCGGTCGACCACTGATAATCCGTTCATTATCATCACTTTAGACTCCGGACCCTAACAGCGTAGGATGATGGTGGGGAGGGGGTGTGAAAGGTTAATAGTTTTCATGCATCTCTACCCATATGTATTTATGAGGGAGAATATCAGCATGAAGGAACATATGTCAAGTCATCGTGACATCTACTATGGTCCATGGGATTCCTCACTTTCAGCCAACATCTCCTCCAAACACAAGGCGTAGCTATGGGCACACGCATGGGCCCCAGCTACACTTGCCTCTTTGTTGGGTACGTCGAACAATCCTTGTTCTCGGCGTACCAGGGCCCCATCCCCGACCTCTACCTCCGTTACATAGAAGACTGCTTTGGTGTCACCTCCTGCACCCACACACAACTGACTGACTTCATTCATTTCACCACCAACTTCCATCCGGCACTCAAATACACTTGGACCATTTCCGACATTTCCCTACCATTCCTTGACCTCACCATCTCTATTGCAGGTGATACATCCTGACCGACATCCACTACAAACAACTGACTCCACAGCTACCTGGACTACTCTTCTCCCACCCTGCTTCCTGTAAGGACTCCATCCCTATTCCAATTCCTCCGTCTACCCCGCATCTGCTCCCAGGATGAGGTGTTCCACACCAGGTCATCACAAATGGCCTCATTCTTCAGAGAACGGGGATTCCCCTCCCCCACTATTGATGAGGCTCGCACCAGGGTCTCCTCCATACTGCCCTCGCTCCCCATTCCCCCACTCGCAAACAGGGCAGAGTCCCCCTGGTCCTCACCTTTCACCCCACCCGCCGGCAAATACAACACATAGTCCTCCGCCAGTTTCGCCACCTCCAACGTGTCCACCCGCCACATCTTCCCATCTCGCCCCTGTCTGCCTTCCGCAAAGACCGCTCCCTCCGCAACTCCCTTGTCAATTCTTCCCTCCCCTCCCGCTCTACCCCTTCCCCGGGCACTTTCCCTTGCAACCGCAAGAAATGCAACACTTGTCCCTTCACCTCCCCCTCCACTCCTTTCAGGGACCCAAGCAGTCCTTCCAGGTCCGACAGAGGTTCACCTGCACCTCCTCCAACCTCATCTACTGCATCCGCTGGCTCCAGATGCCAGATGATCTATATCGGTGAGACAAGCGGAGGCTTGGCGATCGTTTCGCCGAACACCTCCGCTCGGTCCGCAAAAACCAACCCGACCTTGGCTCAGCACTTCAACCCCCCTCCCATTCCGCATCCGACCTCTCGGGCCTCTCCATGAGCAACACACGCAAGTTGGAGGAACAGCACCTGCTTGGGGAGTCTGCTCCTTTGGGCTTGAACATTGAATTTTCTCAGTTAAATTCATCTCTATCTCCCTCCCCCACCCTAGTCGCATAATTTTCACACCACAAACAGCTTACAATGGCTTGTTCCCTTTATCATCGATACTTTTTTGCATATCTTTCATTCATTGTTCCTTATCTCTCCACATCACCGTCTATATCTCTCATTTCCCTGATCTCTGACCAGTCTGAAGAAGGGTCTCGACCCGAAACGTCGCCTATCTCCTTCGCTCCTTAGGTGCTGCTGCACCCGCTGAGTTTCTCCAGCTTTTTGTGTAACCATCATCCCAGCCACGTTCATCCCAAAGCCGCTTGTTTCATGTTGAATAGTTTATTTCGGTCAGACATTAAAAAGAACAAAACTTTACAATATGAACCAACACTGCATCCATTTCACACAACATTCACATAATCAATGATCTAAAAAGGAATAGGCTGAAGCCACAAAGCTTATTTTTGCCTATCCTATACAATCCATACGATAACCCAGAATATCAGCATTACAAAGGAAAGAAAAAAATAATAACATTTATTCTAATTTGTAATCCTTACTTATTTTACATTTTAATAATTTTACATTATAATCACTAATTATTTTACATTTTAAGGTTTTTTTGAAACTCAACAGAGAGCTACAAAATTTCAACTCATCACTAAGCCCGTTCCATAATTTGACTCCCAAAACTGAGACACATCTATATTTTACATTGGTTCTCACTTTACATGTTTCAAAAATACACAACCCTCTTAAATTATAATGTCCTTCTCTTAATTTAATTTTTTTTGGAATACTAACAGGAAGACTTTTATTCCTAACTCGGAAAAGTATTTCTAATGTCTTTACATGCACAATATCCAAAATTTTTAAGGTACCGGACTTTATTAATAATGGATTTGTAGTTTCACGGTAAGAAGCTTTATGTATTATTCGAATAGCTTTTTTCTGGAGTTTAATTATAGGGTCTATATTTGTTATATATACCTCCCCCCAAACCTCAACACAATATGACATATATGGCATTATAAGCGAGCAATACAATATATACAAACACTTCTTATTCAACAGATCCTGTTGTTTTGTAAAGTATAACAATGGATTTAGATAATTTCCGTTTGATGTTTTCTATATGTGGCTTCCAACAAAGTCACATTGAGGGTACACAAAAGGCTGGAGAAACTCAGCGGGTGCAGCAGCATCTAAGGAGTGAAGGAGATAGGCGACATTTCGGGTCGAGACCCTTCTTCAGACTGGTCAGGGATCAGGGAAACAAGAGATATAGACGGTGATGTGGAGAGATAAAGAACAATATTGTCACATTGAGTCAATTTTGTGATTTTCATTATCTGTAAGAGGACTCTGTTCAACATCAGTGCAAACTCCAACAATGATTCAGTGCAGCAAAATAAAACAGGTGAAATTTAGTGAAACAGCACCTAGAAATCGGACTTTAATCATTCTTTAATCGGACTTTACTGGACTTTATCTGGGACTAAACGTCATTCTCTTCATCACCTATTTGTGCACTGTGGATGGCTCGATTGTAATCACCTATCATTTTCCGCTGTCTGGTTCGCACGCAACAAGGGTTTTTCACTGGACCTCGGCACACATGACAAGAAACTAAACTAGAAGCATGAGCACAAAAAGCTAGAATAACTCATCAGGTGAGACAGCATCTCAGGAGAAAAACAATAGGTGACTTTTCTGGTCGAGACCCTTCTTCGGACTGAATAGGTCTGAGCAGAATGAAGAAACAGAAATAACAGAAAGAAAAATACTGACTGAACAGAAAGATTATGTGACGTTTCGGGTCGAGGCATCCTTCACACTGAAGGAGGGTCTCGACCCGAAAGGTCACCTGTTTCCCTTTCTCCAGAGATGCCGTCTGACCCGCTGAGTAACTCCAGCTTTTTGTGTCTATCATCTGATTAAACCCGCAACCCGCATGACATATGATGAAAGAAGGAAAGAATGGGTCGACTGGGCTTGTATTCACTGGAATTTAGAAGAATGAGAGGGGATCCTATAGAAACATTTCAAATTCTTAAGGGATTGGACAGGGTAGATGCAGGATTGTTTTTTCTGATGTTGGGGTGAGTACAGAACCAGGAGATCAAAGTTTAAGAATAAGGGATAGGCCATTGAGGACTGAGATGAGAAAAAAACATTTTCACCCAGAGAGTTGTGAATCTGTGGAATTCTCTGCCACAGAAGGCAGTGGAGGCCAATTCTCTGGATGCTTTCAAGAGAGGTTTAGATTTCGCTCTTAGGGCTAATGGAATCAAGGGATATGGGGAAAAGCAGGAATGGGGTACTGATTTTGGATGATCAGCCATGATCATATTGAATGGCTAGCTCGAAGGGCTGAATGGCCTACTCTTGCATCTATTTTCTATGTTTCTATTTTTCTGTTTATCTGCCATTCCTTCCTACACATAGAACCATACGCAGTCACACTGGGGTAACTCAAAGCTGAACATCCTTTCTCAACGGCAATAATTCCCAACTGAACTGGATTGTTTGGGTACAATAATGCCTCTGATCACTCCATGTAATGCCAATCACTTCTTCAGCGTTGCCTACAAATATACATGAAACACTAAGACCCTCAGTGCGTTAATTGGAACAAACAGAGCCACGCATGAGCAGGTAATTCCGAGTGCAGTCTTGCAAACCATTCAGTTATACTGATTGGTGTTTAAAAGTACAGCTATCACACGAAAGCAATTTCAAATAAACTAGCTGCAAATTTATTCCCAAAGGAAATCCTGGATACAGTTCAAACACTTTTATTTAAGTCCCACTGAGAGTTCATTGCAGAACACTTTAATATCGTACACTGATTTTTTTTCACATTACATATAATTTATTCAAGCTGTGCCGCTCGATTCTTTCAAGAATCTATTTTTCCTGGGACTTGCGCACTGTGTATTAAATGTATTTTTTATTCATATTGGTGAATTAACTGGACACAAGTCAATGTAGAAATTGTAAAATTCAATTCCTTTCCGGCATTGTTATTTTTATGTTTTCACAGGTAGTATTTGCAACACCTTCATGCCATCCCGATGGGAAGGTTCACTTGCACCTCTTCCAACCTCATCTCCTGTGTATGTTGTTCAAGATGCGGAATCTTATACATTGGCGAGACCAAATCATAAACTGGGCGACCGTTTAGTTGTACACCTTCCCTCAGTCCACCTGAACCTACCTGATCTCCCGGTTGCTAAACACTTTAATTCCCCTTCCCATTCCCAAACTGACCTTTCTGTCCGAGACCACCTCCATTGTCATAGTGAGACCAAACACAAATTGGAGGAACAGCATCTCATATTTTGCTTGGGCAGCTTACAACCCAGGGGTATGAATATTGATTTCTCTAACTTCCTAACCCCTGTATTCCCTCTTTCTCCATCCATTCCCCACCCAAGTCATACCAGCTTTTCCTTCTCACCTAGCTAAAGGCAACAAAATCCTGTTTCCGTTATATTGTTACTTTTTTGCATCTCTTTCATTCATTTGTTCTATGTCTCTCTACATCATTGTCTATATCTCTTGTTTCCCTTTCCCATGACTTTCAGTCTGAAGAAGAGTCTCGATCCGAAACGTCACCCTTTCCGACTCTCCAGTGATGCAGAGTTACTCCAGCATGTTATGTCTATCTTTGGTTTAAACCAGCATCTACAGTTCCTTCCTACACATCCCAATGGGAAGTACAGTATATACAAATGAACAACAAACTGAACAACAGATTAAAAATCTAAATTTGGGCATTTTTTCGATAAGCATGCAGTTTCAAAATTGCCTTGTTTTGTTTCCAGTTTTAGCCAGTTCCCAAAATACAAGTGATACACCTCTAGCATAAAAATAAACGCAATGTGATCGGAAACTGTACCACTTGAAATTATTTCCCCCAGAGGCCTGGTGGCCCAGTGGTAGAGTTGCGGCCTTGCAGCGCCAGAGACCCAGGTTCATTGGTAAATGTAAAAATCGCTGGAATAAACAGAAAGATCTAGGAATATTTCATATTTAATGTGTAAGAAGGAACTGCAGGTCCTGGTTTAAAAAGAAGATAGACATAAAAAGCTGGAGTAACTCAGCGGGACAGGCAGCATCTCTGGAGAGAAGAAATGGGTGACGTTTCAGGTCGCGATTCTTCTTCGGGACACTGGGAGAACGTACAAATTCCGTACGTTCAATCTTTGCTAAACTGAACATGCCCTGGTTATCTCAACCCGGTGTATTTCTGTTAATTCTCTACCCATGCTAATATATAATACAATGTTCCTTCTTCCACATTTCTTTTAACATTTCTCTTGTAGCCTTCGCTCACACTATGCAACACACAACTACAGAACAATTGGAAGAGGTGAGTCGTCTACTTACTGCTTCCGTTCCTCATCGACTAGTTCCTGAAAAACATAAAACGAACATAATGACAATGTATTACTAATGGCTCAGTCTTTCTATTGTTGTTTCGAATGATAGAAATCCAAACAGATTGAATGCAACATAAAACTAGATAATACAGTCTATTCTCCTGATATTTGCATAATGGTATGCAATCAATCTGTCCTAATAATCACGAGATAACGAAAAAAAAAATAATCCAGTCTTCAAGGCTTCCAGAATAGTAAAAGCTTTGAAGCAGTCACCGGCTGGTAAATTGTAGCTAAACTAATTAGGATCAGTAATTCATAGCCAATGGCTTGTCATCATGTACCTTGCCTCTGAAATATTGACAACATCAGGTTTTACTTCAGCCTGGACATGGCGCACCCTCCCGCAAGCCCATTTTTCCTTCTTTTAATGATTTCCTGACACACAGCATAACTCAGGAGTAATTACGAGAGAGGCTGTGCCACTGACTCAGCCTGAGCGCATTTATTTCAGGGCCCACTGTCTCCATCGTGAGCACCGAGATGGAGATAGAGTGACTACAATGATCCGGATTTAATTAGACAGTGAGTAATTGCAACTTTGGAAGATTCTAATGTCAAAACGACATTATTGACATCCTATTTGCATAATCAAATATTCATATCAGGTATTCATTAGATCCTGAAAATTCTCAAACGCTTGATATCTTGCTTGCATACATTTCCATCTCTTATAAACAAGTCACGACATTTCATGTACAGTAGAATAATTATTAAAGCAAAATTAAAAATGTTCCCCTTCCTGGTTCGAAAATGGTTGGCAAGCCAACCGTCCACGGTTCTGTGACGATGTTTACGAATATAAAGATGGTCCCTTGGTGAAGCAAACAGTTTTTCATCACAATCTGACAAATATTCAGTCACTTTGAGCTTGCCACTGTACCATGCACAACCTTGGTTCATAACGATCACAATCCCCTTGATGGCACGTGGCAAGTCAAGGAAAACTCCATACTCTTTGTAGGCCCTTTGTATAGCAAGGAACATGAGATGTACCCAGTGACACTGTACCGCAAGGTGGCTCTACCGCTCTCCTGTGACGCTCCTGAGGTCCACTCTCCCAATTCTGCGAGAGTGGACCTCAGGGACACCGACCAGCGATCCCCACACATTAACTCTATCCTACACACACTAGGGACAATTTACACTTATACCAAGCCAATTAACCTACAAACCTGTACGTCTTTGGAGTGTGGGAGGAAACCGAAGATCTCAGAGAAAACCAATGCAGCTTACGGGGAGAACGTACAAACTCCGTCCAGACAGCACCCATAGTCAGGAGCGTCCCCGGTCCCTGGTGCTGTAAGGCAGCAGCTCTACCGCTGCGTCACCATGCCGTCTGGTTACACCGATGATAGACACAAAAAGCTGGAGTAACTCAGCAGAATAGGAGGCATCTCTGGAGAGAAGGGATGGGTGACGCTTTGGGTCGAGGCCCTTCTTCAGTCAGTGGGGAGGGAAACTAGAGATATGGAAGGGCAAGGTGTGAAAATGACAGATCAAAGCAGTCGGCAATCACGGAAAATGTAGAATGGCTCATTTGTTGGCTATGGGGAAGTTGACAACGAGGCTTACAAACAGTAAAATGACTCAGGAGGACAGTGAAACTCGTCGGAGAACAAGGGTGGGCGAGGAACGGAGAGAGAAGAAAAGCAAGGGTTACTTGAAGTTAGAGAAATCAATATTTATACCGCTGGGTTACAGGCCTTCAATATCACTAGTTTCTGTCTCCCCTGACTCTCAGTCCGAAGAAGCGTCTCGACCCAGAACGTCGCCCATTCCTTCTCTCCAGAGTTGCTGCCTGTCCCGTTGAGTTTTTTCCGGCTTTTTGTGTCTATCTTCTGTACAAACCTTCCTGGTGGTGAGGCTCCATTTCTCCAGCAGGGCTTCGGGGAAATAAATCATTTGATACCTGGGAAAACATATTTTTCCCCCTCAGCCAACTCCACTAAAACAATATTAGCAGCCATTCATTTGTTGTTTGTTTGCATCTGACAGCAGTTCAAGATGTCCCGAGGGTGCAATAAATTATTAAGTTAATAAGGTAGGTTTCCTTTAGTACTATGCATCACAGCGCTACTGTGATATTTCTAAGTAATCTTTCCAGATGCTGCTCAAGGAAATGTATAAATCTCAACATCCCGAACTAACTTCTGAGAGACGTAATCACTGTTATTAAAACAAACTTGGCAATACATTCCAAAATGCAACGATTCCTTGTGTTTGACCTGGAAGCAGTGTTCATCTGCTTAGAAACAAATATTTTGCATCGGGACGGGTTGAATGTGCAGAGTCTTTCATCCAGGGGGCAGAGGAATCAAGAACCGTAGGACACAGGTTTAAGGTGAGAGGGGCTAGATTTAATAGGAACATGAAGGGCAACTTTTTCACCGAGAGGGGTTGTGGATATCTGGCACGATCTCCCAGAGAAGATAGTTGGGGCAGATGAGGATGCCGATGCCGATGGAAGGACCAATAGAGAACAAAGGGGAACCTAGCACAGGGGTATTTTGCAACTTTGAAAGCACCCTCTACGGGTGACTATTTGCCTACCATGGGTATCCAAGCAAAGAATTTCACTGTGACTTGTCACATGCGACAATAAAGTATTCAATTCAATTCAATTCAAATCGATACTGCCACAGCATTTAAGAGACACTTGGAGAGGAAAGTTTAGAGGGATAGGGGCCAAACGTGGGCCAAATTGGATTAGCTTAGTTGGAGCATCCTGGTTGACATGGAAGAGTTGGGCCAAAGGGCTTGTTTCTGTAGATAGACACAAAAAGCTGGAGGCAGTATCTCTGGAGAGAAGGAATGGATGACGTTTTGGGTCGAGACCCTTCTTCAGTGCTGTATGACTCTATGACTCTATAGACGAACAGCAGACATGCTTCCTGACTTGTAACTAAATCATAACCCGATTCCGAAAACCTCTTTACATCATCTAACATAGAATGGCATCCCAATTCTTTAATCAAACTGAATGCTACGATTTTGCTTCTGTAGGACCCTACTACCGTCACATATTTTCATTCAAGAGGAGTTGAATATTTAGACCACTGTTATTACTGAACTTCCTTCAGCCTGGAGACATTCAAGCAGCATTTCTGTTTGATACTAAAAAGATGACCGTTCACATTAAACTAACTGAAGGATAAACTCATGCTCTGAAAGTCAAATCTAGAGGTGTAGGACTTCCAGACACACTCGAGCAAGTAACCTATGACCAACAGCTAGATGTTGACAGACTAACTGAATAAAACATTTATTTCTGGATATAAATGCTTCTTTAGTTTAGTTTAGAGAAACAGCGCGCCTTTTGGCCCACCGAGTCCGCACCGACCAGCAGTCTCCGCACACTAACACTATCCTACACACACTAGGGATAATTTAGAATTTTAACAAGTCGATTAACCTACAAGCTTGTCTCTGCTTTCCTCTTTGGAGTGTTGGAGGAAAACAGAAATCCTGGAGAAAACCGACGCAGGTCATGGGAAGAACGTACAAACTCCGTACAGACAGCACCCGTTGTCAGGATCGAACCCGGGTCCCTGGCGCTGAAAGGCAGCAACTCTACTGCTGCGTCACTGTGCCACTAGTGTTGGAAGCTATGTAGTATTGGATGAAATTGCCACCTAAATTCATAGGGTACATCAAGCTTTAATTGTTTTAACCATTGTTGATGCGAATTACTAAATTATTCGATGCTGCAATTGAATTGTTCTTGATATCTAGTGTGCCAATTGAGATCACATGATGGACAAGACTGATAGTATTTTATACTGCCTTGTCACTAAAATGTCACTAAAGTGATAAGAAAATAAAAAAATAAATATGTAACTTTGGTTCATTCATTAAGATTACATTATTCAAAATTCAGAAGTCCACTCTAAAAGTATTATCAACTTTATCAACATCCAACACAGGTGGTCCGGTGGCGCAGCTGTTGAGCTGTTGCCTTGCAGCGACAGAGACCCAGGTTCGATCCTGACTGCGGGTGCTGTCTACACGGAGTTTGTACGTTCTCCTCATGACCTATGTGGGTTTTCCCCAAAATCTTGGGTTTCCTCCCACACTCCAAAGACATACAGGTTTGTAGGTTAATTGGCTTGGTATAAATGTATAAAAATGTAAAATTGCCCCTGTGTGTGTGTGTAGGATAGTTTTAATGTGCAGGGACTGCTGGTCGGTGTCGATGCGGTGGACTGAAGGGCCTGTTTCCGTGCTGTATCTTAAAACTAAACTAAACTAAATCTGATTATTTTAAAAACTTGTTAAAAAGGTACTTCATTTTCTACCTCTTCTGATGGCGTTGACTTTTATGGTGGTTGAAGGGACAATGGTCTGGCAATGTTGCAGTGTCTTCCCCATCTACTTGGTGCTAGCCCTAAGGAGCTCTAGCAGCATTAGTTTAGGTGCTCTCTTGATGAAAATTCAAACCATATTTGATGAGGGGGGGGGGGGGGAAATCTTATTGCAACCTACCATATAATGAAAGGCGTAGATAGAGTGGACATGGAAAGGATGTTTTGAATAACGGGAGAGTCTCAAACCAGTGGACAGTGCCTCGGAATATAAAGGACGACCTTCAAAATGAAGATGAAGAGTAATTTGTAAGAGAGAGCTGCAGATGCTGGTTTATACCGAAGATAGACACAAAATGCCGGAGTAACTCAGCGGGTCAGGCAGCATCTCTGGAGAAAAGGAATAGGTGATGTTTCAGGTCGTGACCCTTCTTCAGACTGAGCAAAGAAGGGTCTCGAACTGAAACTCACCCATTCCTTTTCTCCAGAGATGCTGCCTGACCCGCTGAGTTACTCCGGCATTTTGTGGCTATCTGAGGAGGACTTTCTTTAGCCAGAGGGTGATGAATCTGTGGAGTTCATTGCCAAAGATGGCTGTGGAGACCAAAAGACATTAGGTATTTTTAAGGTGGAGATTGATGGTTTCTTGATTAGGAAGGGTGGGAAAGGTTACGCGGAGAAGGCAGGAGAATGGGATTGAGAGGGAAAAACAGATCAGCCATGATTAAATGGCGTAATTGGTTAAATAGGCTAAATGGACTAATTGTGCCCCGATGCTTTCTGGTCTTATGGTCTTATTTCAAATAGGGAAAGCTCCTGGAATAACATGTCCAACAGCTGCACCTTTGTACTTTTAAATTCTTCCAAGTGTCTACTGTATTAAAGCATGAGCAAGGAGACATGTTCACACCCTGCGGTAATGAGGCTAAAAGCTGAACACCCAAAATTAATGAGCAAATTGTTTACCAGATAAAAGCGCATTAATCTTAAGTTCCTCAGAAAAATGCACAGCAGTAAAAATATTGGGCAATTTACATCTCTCTTTAATCACAACTGCTAAATCCAATTGCTGACCCTCCTCATGGTGTTTATAGCACCATGGAGTCACACAGCTGGCCCCTCAAGCCAAACTTGCCCACGCTGACCAACATGTCCCATCTACAAAAGTTCCACCTACCTGTGTTTGGCCCATCTATCTATATATTGCTAAAATTCTCATCTTGTCTATGTCTGTCTGCCTGCCTGCCTGCCTGCCTGTCTGTCTGTCGGACTGTCTGTCCGTCCGTCCGTCCGTCCGTCCGTCCGTCCGTCCGTCCGTCCATCCATCCATCCATCCATCCATCCATCTATCTATCTATCTATCTATCTATCTATCTATCTATCTATCTATCTATCTATCTAATTACATTACATGTGATCCTGAAATTACACCAAAATGATAGATGACAGGGCTACCTTACTCACAATTGTCTTGTGGTGGTCTGTGTCAAGTTTCATTCAGATTGATGTTTTATTTCACAAGTTATTTCACATTTTTAAATTTTAATAGTCAAGATTTGAGAAAAAACACTTCACTCTGCAGCTATGACTTCACAATGCTACAATGTTGCAGTCTCGGCACACTCAGTCCTGCCAGCCTGCCAGCACCAGGAAGCAAAGATACTAGAGGAGCAGCTATGATGTCACAATGGGATCTCATTTGCAACAATGTTGCAATCCGAGAACACTTAGTCCCGGTTGAGTGGGGCTGAACAGGAGGGGGAGGGTGCAGAGTGGGGCTGAACAGGAGGGGAGGGGGCAGAGTGGGGCTGAACAGGAGGGGGAGGGTGCAGAGTGGGGCTGAACAGGAGGGGGAGGGGGCAGAGTGGGGCTGAACAGGAGGGGGAGGGAGTGCTGGGGAAGGCAAGGGAAGTGTAATTGGATTTTTTTTTAAAGTCCTGGCAGTTAATGCTTGCATTTTTCAAGTTTAAAAAGAGGGAGGATGAGGGGCTATGGGTGAGTGGTGGAACATTGTGTTGGGGGAACAGGTTGCATTGGGAGAACAGGTGAGTGGAGGAATATTGCATTGGGGGAACGAGTTGCATTGGGGGGGGACCAGACCTACCGTCTGATAGGGACCCAACGGGACCCACTTGGTTTGAAATCCCTCTAAACCTAATGTACCTGTCTAAATGTTTTTAAAATATCGTGATAGTACCTGCCTCAATTAAACTCCACCGGCAGCCCATTCCATACACCCACCACCATTTGCTTAAAAAAAGATATCCCTCATGTTCCTATAAAATCTTCCCCCCCTGACCTTTAAACCTTTGTCCTCTGGTTCTCGATTCCCTTACTCAGGGCAGGAGAATCTGTGTGTTTACCCAATCTATTCCTCTCACATTTTAGTTTAGTTTAGAGATACAGCAGGGAAACAGGCCCTTCGGCCCACCGAGTGCACACAAGCGAACGCCGCACACAGATACTAGTCCTACACACACTGGGGACACTTTACACTTATAACAAGCCAATTAACCTACAAAAACCTGTACGTCTTATGTACACGATTTTGCTTTAGTTGGTATGAGTGAATTCAGAACAGAGAGATGATGGAACCTGCAACTTCATAATGCCTGAGTAGTACATCAGAAAGCTCTTTTGCCAACTAGGCTATCAAGGGAGTTTTGAAAAGCTCTGCAACAAAAATAACTTTCATGCATATATTATTTATGGTGCCCGAAAATCTATTTTGTAACATCCCAATGGTATTATTAAGCATTAATGAGTACGTCGGCGGGTGGGGAGGGTGGTTGTGGAGCATGGCATGGAGAGAGGATCCATAACTCCAGTGGTAGAATATTAATACCCTGGCAGGTCGACTAAATTTTCATCCAGTTATGTATTTGGCATTTGGGATAGGTTTCACTCCCCCCCCATTACATTTTTCTCCATTTCAAATGCCTCAGCATTTATGCAAAAATCACAAACGTAGTTCAACAGAATGTTATCTCTTATCTGGATGCAGAAAAACAGTGAAAGAGTTAATGATGAGGCCCAAATTGTCAACCTTACTGAGGACACACAACAGCAGGGAAAACATTAGAAATAGGAATAAGCCATTTGAGCCAGCAAGTCGGTGCACCATACAACCACATTAAGACCAGCAGTGGCGCAGTGGTAGAGTTGCTGCCTCGCTTCGCCAGAGACCGGTATTCGATCCTGACTACGGGTGCTGTCTATACGTTCCCCGTGAGACCGCACGAGTTTTCTCCACATGCTCCTGTTTCCTCCCACACTCCAAAGGCGTACAGGTGTGTCGGTTGAATCACTTCTGTAAATTGTAAATTGTCCCTAGTGTGTAGCATAGCGCTAGTGTATGGGGTGATCGCAATCAAATGCCCTGTTTCCATGCTGTATCTCCAAAGTCTAAAGTAAAGTCTAAAGACATGCCAATCCCAAAATGCTTGATACCTTCACATAATAAAAATGTATCAGCTTCAAACTTGAAAGATTCAACTCTCCCCTGCATTGGAATTCCAGATGATAGTCATTAGTTAGCGGCAAATTGTGTCCTATACATAATTACCTTCATTTTGATGTTATGCATAGTCATTTTTGATTCCCCTATTTGAGGAAACAGATTCTCTTAAATAAGTTGATATGCTTTCTTCTTTAAAAATAAAGACAGTTTCATTTAAAGGGGTTACATTTTTGACCATTTGCTTCTTTGAGGAACAATATGGATTAAGACTCATTATTACCGCACAAATTCCCGAATACCACGCATCTCATCCTTACAAAGGTGGTTTGGACAATACTTGATCAAACAGTACAGTATGTGCAGTGGCCCAAACCCATATATTGGAAACTATCCTCCTCTATAATGCTCAGTTATCCATTGTCCTAATTTGGATACATTCACCAAGCTTTCCTAATGAGTATCTGAATGATATATTCTCAAGAGAAACACAAAACGTGGAATAACTCAGCGGGTCAGGCAGCATCTCTGGAGAAAAAGAATAGGTGACGTTTCGGGTCGGAGCCCTTCTTCAGACTGAAAGAAAGAGAACGCCAGAACAAAACAGGGCCGACAACAGATGACCTCAGGAAGGGGGAGTCCATAATGGACCATAATGGTTGGGAAAACAATGGGCCAATACGGACTCCACCTTTCTGTTATCTGTTGCCCGCCCATGTTTTCTCCAGGGATGCTGCCTGACCTGTTGAGTTACTCTGTTATTTTGTGTCCATTTTAGGTTTAAGCCAGCATCTGCAGTTCCCTCCGACCCATATATTCTCACGTTCAATTGTAGGTCTGTGCTCGTTGACGGGGTGGCATATAGGTGTCAACATTTCTAGCAGTAGCTGGATTAGGTATGGAATATTGTGCTCTGGGCTCGGATCCAATGCTCTTTCATTACTTTGCCACTCACTATCTGAACTCAGATGTAAATAATGGTTACTCGTCTAAGTTGAAGAGCATTCAATTGCTTCTTAGCCCAACAAAGAATCGATTCTTTCAAAAAATGGTGGAGTGAAAGTTGCCAGGAAAAGCTGGGGGAACTAAATCTGATAAAAGCTTTATTGGTAAAACAGCAAAAAAAAATCTCTTTACAAACTGTTCTCTGTGGTGCTTCTTTTCAAATGCTTCATGAAGGTTAGAAATACAATAATTGTGGGAAGATACAAATAGAGGCAGTATTTTAAAGTGCAATAGGTTTTAACATACAGTATGTTGGAAAAGTTGCTATGATACTCATTTATTGCTCATTTAATGATGAAGGCTGTGAATCATTCTGGTGTAGACATGGTCCTTTGTGTGATGATGTGGGATGTCAAAATAGAAGTGTCTACTTGCTTTTGCATGTATTATGCAGTTTCATTTACGAAGGAATCATAGGAGTAATTAGAATCATAGATTCAAAGAGCATGGAGTCATACAGCATGGAAACAGGCCTTTTGGCCCAACTTGCCCATACTGACCAATATGCCTGACCACACTATTCCCACCTGCCTGCATTTCCCCTCCCATATCCCCCTAAACCTATCCTATCCCTGTACATATCCAAATGTCTCTTAAAGGTTTTGATAGTAACAACCTCTTCCAGCAACTCGCTCCATTTTCCCACCACCCTTTGTGTATAAAAGTTACCCCTCAGGTACCTATTGAATCTTCCCCCCCACCCCCCCCCCCCACCCCCCACTTTAAATCTATGTTCTCTGGTTCTTGCTTCCCCTAATCTGGGCAAAAGTCTCTGTCAGCTGAATGGGGAATTTTCCCTATCTATTCATCTCATGAAATCATTGATTTATTTTCATTTTATTACGTGCTGCCAGTTCCATTCTCTTACAGAAATGTAGGAAATAAACTTAGGAGGGCATTTCCTGGAAGGCACAGTGGTGCAGCTGGTAGAGCTAATGCCTCGTAGCATCAGATACCTGGGTTTGGTCCACATCTTGGGTGTTGTCTTTGTGGAGTTTGCACATTACATGGAATTCCTCTGGGATCATTTCATCCGGGTTACTTGGGATGGGAAATATTGCCTCTAATGTGTAGGATGTGGATCAGAAAGTGGACTCAGTGGGCTGATGGGTCAATTTTCATGCTGGATCTCTTAACTACAAGTATACTAAGTTGCATTCACTGTCTGTGTTTAAGTAAGCCACCTAATATAAGGAGGTAAAAGGGAAAGTTTTGATGATAAATAGTAAGATTAAGGATATTCCCATATTAGGCTACTATTGAACATTATAATGTATAGTTCAGGTCTCCCATCTTACTCCCTCCCCCCCCCTCCCCCAATCAGTCTGAAGAAGGGTATCAACTGGAACCTTCCTCTGTTCATGTTCTCTAGAGATCCTGCCTGACCTGCTGATTTTCTCCAGTTCCTTGCTTCCACATTATTTCTCAACCAATTATTTATCTATGACCTCTGTGGAATTCTCTGCCTCAGAGAGCAGTGGAGGCCGGTTCTCTGGATGTTTTCAAGAGAGAGCTAGACAGGGGATATGGGGAGAAGGCAGGAACGGGGTACTGATTGGGGATGATCAGCCATGATCACAGTCGATGGCGGTGCTGGCTCAAAGGGCCTATTCCTGCACCTATTGTCTATTGTCTATTGTCTGGGTGGTGAACCCGAGGAAGGCTGCCGGACCGGATGGCATGACAGGAAGGGTTCTGAAGGAATGTGCAGACCAGCTCTCCGAGGTCTTCACGAAAAATCTTCAACCTGTCCCTGTCCAAATCCATCATCCCACCATGCCTGAGGTCTGCCACAATCATCCCACTACCAAAAAAGCCTGTTATCAGCGGCCTTAACAACTACCGACCGGTCCCTCTCACACCAGTCATCATGAAGTGTTTCGAGAGGCTGGTTCAGCAGCACATCAAAGCCAGCCTACCGTCCACCTTCGACCCACACCAGTTTGCCTACAGAGCAAATAGGTCCACTGAGGATGCCATCGCCACTGCTCTTCACACTGCACTGACCCACCTCGAACACCAGGGGAGCTATGTGAGGATGCTCTTCATTGACTTTAGCTCTGCCTTCAATACCATCATCCCCAGCAGACTGGTCACCAAACTCATGGACTTAGGACTTTCCCAACCCATCTGCCTTTGGATCAAGGACTTTCTGTCTAACCGCCCCCAGACTGTCAGACTGGGCCATCACCTCTCCACCCCCACCACACTCAGCCCTGGCTCCCCACAGGGCTGTGTGTTGAGCCCCCTCCTCTACACACTCTACACCCACGATTGTGCCCCCGCCCACTCCACCAACACCATCGTCAAGTTTGCGGACGACACGACTGTGGTTGGACGTATCTCAGGAGGAGATGAGACAGCCTACAGGGAGGAAGTCCAAAGACTGGCAGCGTGGTGTTCAGACAACAACCTCATCCTAAGCACCACAAAAACAAAGGAAATTATCATAGACTTCCGTAAGAACAGTGCAGCCCTCCAACCCCTATTCATCAATGGGGACTGTGTGGAAAGGGTCTCAGACTTCAGATTCCTGGGCACACAAATTGCGGAGGATCTCTCCTGGACCACAAACACCACCACAGTAGTCAAGAAGGCCCAGCAGCGACTCTACTTTCTGAGGATCCTCAGGAAAAAACAACCTGGAAGAGAAGCTGCTGGTGTCCTTCTACCGCTGCTCTATCGAGAGTGCTGGCGTACTGTATAACCACATGGTATGCCAGCTGCTCTGCAGCAGACAGGAGAGCCCTTCAAAGGGTCATCAACACCACCCAAAAAATCACTGGCTGCCCACTGCCCTCCCTGAAGGACATCTTCAGCTCTCGCTGCCTTGGCAGGGCAGCCAACATCCTGAAGGACCCTTCCCACCCTGGACACAACCTGTTCCACCTGCTGCCCTCTGGCAGACGGTGCAGGTCTTTCAAAACTCGCACAAACAGACTCAGAGACAGCTTCTACCCCATAGCCATACGTGAGCTTAACAGTGCAACATAAGAAATAACACTCACATTCAACTGAATTGTTCTTTTATATGTATATATTTTTACCCTTCCTTATATTTTAAGATTGTTCTTGTGAATCGCACCGTTTGATTGACTTTTTACATTTTGTTGCACCATGTGCAATGTCAATAAAGAGATTCTGATTCTGATTCTGATTCTATTGCCAGTAGCTATATCGGTGTGATATAGAGACAGGGAGGAGATTGAATTGAAAGACATAAAATTAAACACATCCAAATGGAATGTATGAATAGGAAGCTCTAATTACCCATAATGAAGAGGTCAATGAGAGGACATAGATCCACAATACCTGGAGATGGTTGAGAAGATTGGAGGTGGTTTTGTTTTCACCCGGAAGGTGCTGAAGGACTGTAATTCAGTCTGGAAGTAGCTGAGGCTAAACTATTGTCACATTTGAAAAGTTTAAGTATGCACTTAAAGTGCATAGATCACAGGGATCCACTGGAAAATATAATTAGACTTGCACAATTGGCCACTTTATGTGCTTGAAATGTCTGTGGTGAAAATTTCAGTGAATCGATGATGTCTGCTTTTGTTATGTGTATGAGCAGAAAGGAACTGCAGATGCTGGTTTATACTGAAAGCAGCCAGGAAGAGCTGGAGTAGCTCAGCGGGTCAGCACCACCACTGGAGAAAAAGATCGGTGACATTTCAGATCAGAACCCTTCTTCAGACTTTGAAAATTGAAAATTGAAGGGAAGGGACTGGAGGTAAGAAAAGGCCAGAACAAAACAGGGTGACAACAGATGACCAAGGAAGGGTGGAGCCTATAATGGCTCATTGTTGGCTGGGGAAGAGGTGATAATGAAGGGATACAAGGGTGCGAACAGTGGAACTAGTAGGATGATATGTGTATGTCACTTACATATATCCACTAAAATAAATCACTGTTTATCCCTGGACAACATCTTTACACAAACACAAGTGTTGGAAAAAACTCTTGGCTATGGAGTCGCCTGGGGAATAAAACAGTTGGCAAAGTAACAACTTCATGTAGACTGAGTTAAAGATATCAACTGCTGAAGAAACAGTTATGTCACTAACTCTGTTTTAGATTTTGACAAGACTGGTTATCACGAGATCATAACTTTCATACAACATAGAACAGTGCAGCCCTACAGCCCACAATGTCCACATCAAACATGATGCCAAGAGAAATTAGTATCCACTGCCTGCATATGATCCACAGCACTCCATTCCCTGCAAAGTCATGTGCCTATGCAAAAGCCTCTTAAATTCCACTATCGTATCTGCCTCCAACTAAACACCAGGCAGCATGCTCCAGGCACCCACAACTCTCTGTGCAAAAACATTCCCCGCACATCTCCTTTAAACTGTGCCCCTCTTACCTGAAAGCTGGGCCCTCTAGTCTTTGACATTTCCACCCAGGGAAAAAGGTCCAGACCATCTACTCTATTTATACCTTTCATAATTTCATATACTTGTATCAGGTCTTCCCTCAGCCCCCGATGATCCAGAGAAAACAATCAAAGTTTGTCCAATGTCTCCTTTCAATTAGATTCATAGACCACTTGGAGTAATTATTGATTACTCCAATCATGAATCTATCATGTATCTATACTTATCATTTATCTGTGCACTGTAAATGGCTCGATTGTAATCGTGTATTATCTTTCCGCTGACTGGTTAGCATGCAACAAACGCTTTTCACTGCACATGTGACAATGGACTAAACTAAACTGAACTGAATCATTTGGCTCTAGTTTCAAAGTGGGAGAAAATCTTGGATCCCGTTCGTGTGTACACTTGGGACTTATACAGGAGATTACAAGTTGGTGGATTTCAAGTGATGACTTGTCCTGGGTTATGTGCATAAGTTCATAAGTTATGGGAACATAATTATTCAATTCGGCCCATCAAGTCTACTCGTCCATTCAATCATGGCTGATCTATCTCTCCCTCCTAACCCCATTCTCCTGCCTTCTGTCCACAGCCGCTGACACCTATACTAATCAAGAATCTGACAATCTCCACCTTAAAAATATACATTGACTTGGCCTCCACGATCTTCCGTGGCAATGAATTCCACAGATTCACCATCCTCTGACTAAAGGAATTCCTCCTGATCTCCTTTCTAAAGGTTTCACCATGAATTAATAACCTCATGGTCATTCAATGTGGAGTTATAATTTAGTGTTGATTAATGCCTTTGAAAGAACAGCATTCCAAGCAAGAACGTCTCATCAATCAAAGTTTTGAAATAAAAAAAAACATCTTAATAAAAACTGTTATATTTTGGATGTTGAATAAGTAATAGTTGGAAAAACATAATGATATTTATTTACTGAGGTATGGAATGTCAAACTTACATTTGCATTCAATTATATTATACTGATCAACTTAAATAATGCGGAATTGTGGCCAGTTTGGAAATACAATGATAAGCAATGGATGTTGTAATAAATTCAACAGTGACCATGCAGGATTTATTGACAAATCATCTTAGTTTATATCGCAGCATCTGTCCTTTGCAATGCATTTAACTTCCTTTATGTCTGAGCCCATTAAAGCTGATTGAAATAGTCATAGTCAAATAGAGGATAATATGATGAGTCAAAAAGAGTCACAGTCATAGATTCATTCAGTGTGGAAACAGGCCCTTTGGACCAACATGCCCGCGCTGGCCAACATGTCTCATCTACACAAGTCCCACCTGCCTGCATTTGCCCATATCCCTCTAAACCCGTTCTATTCATGTACCTGTTCGAGATGGGTCTCGACCCGAAACGTCGCCTATCTCCTTCGCTCCTTAGATGCTGCTGCACCCGCTGAGTTTCTCCAGCTTTTTGTGTACCCCTGTTCTATTCATGTACCTGTCTAAATGTTTCTTAAACGTTGCAATAGTACCTGCTTCAACTAGTTCCTCCGGCTGCTCATTCCATACACCTACCACTCTTTGCATGAAAATGTTACCCCTCAGGTTCCTATTAAATATTTCCTCCCTCACCTTAAACTTATGTCCTCTGGAAATGTCGAAGGAAATATTCAAAGGTATGCAATACATTCCCTCTGTTTGAACAGATGATGGTGGAAATGTCAACGTCATGAGCACATCTGAAATGTCCCAAACGCAACTGAAAACCAAGCAATGAGCTTCCTCCCCTATCAGTCCACCCTGTAGTTACTTTCCACAAGAAACAGATCTGATTGTATCCAGACCTCAACCCTTGCTTGAACTCCAAAGGCTGCTATCACAACTGAGGGTGGCACGGTGGTGCAGCTGTACAGTTGCTGCCTAACAGCACCAGGGACCCAGGTTCGATCCTGACTATGGGTGTTGTCTGTACGGAGTTTGTACATTCTCCCTGTGACCGCGTGGGTTTTCTCCGGGCGCTCCAGTTTCATCTCACGTTCCAAAGACGTGTAGGTTTGTAGGTTAAACTGGCTCCTGTAAATTGTCCCTAATGTGTAGGTTAGAACTAGTGTATGGGTAATCGTTGGTCGGTGTGGAATCGGTGGGCTGAACGGCCTGTTTCCTCGCTGTATCTCTAAACTAAACAACTGCACTCAACAAAACCATCATGCCAAATGTGGCAACCTTAGGTAACATGCTGGCCTGATAAAATTAGTGCTGACGACAGGAAAATAAAACTACAGTATACTGCAATCACATCAAACACAAAATGTATTTCATCATGAGATTATTGATCGTAATCCCGGCTACTGAATATTATGGAAATTTCATTGGTAGTGGTAATGTGATGGACACACAAAGATAAAGTTTTAATGAAAATATCGAATTTCTCACCATCAGATGCACAGTCTTTGTTATGAACTGACATATAACTGATCTGTGTCACAGATTATGCAAACAAGTAGTTTTACAATTATAGGAGTTTAGTGGCAGCCCTTTGGGCCAGAGCTGAAGTGAATTATTGAACAAGTTGCTTCATTATTTCAACATGTTTATGTACATTTAGCTTTCAAAAGATTTTCCCTGTAAAGCTGTTGGAAGTGTGAGCTGAGTGCTGGTGTTCTGGCAACTGGGACTTGGACGAACATGAATGCATCGCCTTAGTCAATGAGATTAAAGAATTCAGATGTACCCTGAAGAAGGATGGCAAGGATAGACACCAAGTACTGCAGTGACTCAACAGGTCTGGCAGCATCTGTGGAGACTTCAGTCTGAAGAAGGGCCCTGATCTGAAACGTCACCCATCCATTTTCACCAGAGTTGCTACCTGACCCACTGAGGTACAAGGGTCCCGACCTCAAACATCACCCATCCTTTTTTTCCAGAGATGCTGCCCGAAATTACATTTACAATTTGTGTCTTTGGTATAAACCAGTATATGCACGTCTTTGTTTCTACATGTGGGATTACAAAGACGTGGGTAAGTATATAACGACAAATACAGAGAGGGAAAAGTAAGTTTGGATTAAAAGAAGGAGAAATATATAAAAGGAAAAGTTTGGTTTTAAAACATTTCCAACCACAATTCATAACAAATTGAACACTCTCAATATTTCAATATGTAGAAACAAGGATCTTCAGATGCTGGTTCATAAAATAGGATACAAATGCTGGATTAACTCAGCGGGTCAAGCAGCATCCCTGGAGAACATGGATAGGGGCGTTTTGGGTCGAGACGTTCTCCCTGCATGCTGTCTGACCCGCTGAGTTGCTTCAGCACTCCGTGTCCTCGTCTACTCTTAATTCGTCACGTTCATTAAGAAGGTTTGACTGCTCTGACTGTCACCTTTCATGTTGCTTGTAGTGTACATAGATCAATAGTCAATCGCTAGATTTAATTTCCTATAGTTGAGTTTAATGGGCAATTAATTTAAAATGGAAAAATTGAATAAAATCCATGGAGACGTGAAGGACAAAAGTTACAATTCACCACATATCTCTTCCTTGCCATAAACCAATGGCCAATTTATATTTTAATAATAGCATGCATCATTCATACACAAGTATTTTTTGCAATAGTGATAGCCCAATTAAATAACCGTCTAGCATCAGGATCATTCTCGAGTGTTCAAGGTGATGCCTAATGAAGCACTGAATCGTACATAAATAGGTCCATTGGACCAGAAGTAATTTGTTGTATTTTAAAGTCTTAAACTGGAATACATTCAAAGAACGGAAACAATATGCAAATAACTAATCAGGCAAAGCAGGGACGAGAACACATCACCTTTATTTGAAGAACGTTTCTGGCCACAAGGGAGCACTATTGTCAGATTTATATTGGCAATTTTGTTCAGAGCTTTGGACATCACTCCCTGAGTTAGTCTGACTGCCACAAATGGAAGGGTGTATCATCAAAGCTCATGAGAAAGGTCACTCTAATTGGTGCCAATTAAATCGTGGACCCTGACAAAGTTCAACACCTTTAGGTTTTGCTACACTCAGAAGCAGCCAATCATTCCTCATCTCCAGATAGTAAATTATAAAGAAATGCTGAAAATGATTTTTCATCTGTTATGTGAAGATCCTGTGACAATTACAATCACTTACCATCAGCACCTCTCTCTCTTTGGGGTGGCAGGCCTGGCTCGCTGCTACGAGCAGAAGATAGGTCTGTTCGATGAACTTTATGTAACTTTGTCGGCCCCAGTAATGTGGCGACTCTTGTGCACTGCCTAGGTGAGGTCTGCGGTATGATGTCACCCGGTTATAGGCAAACCAAAGCATTTCATTGTGCCTAAGTACATGTGGCAATAAAGTATCAGTGAATCGATGAATTGAATCGCTGAGGAAGAATGAGCCCGCTTGTTGGTTAATTTTTAAGCAATCTAATGTAGCTGAGATATTCCACAAAACACCAGAATCAAAAAAAAGTTCACAAAATTGCATGTTTTTAAATTTAAAGTGTTTGATCAGCTTTGGAAGACAAAGTTCATGAATGAACATGATTATGAGTTATGACAATATTACTTTGATGTACTTTTCCTGCAAGACTTCAAGCTACCAACATATGCAAAACTTTTCAAAAATAGCCAAAATTCAATAGAAGTTATTAATATATATATATATATATATATTATTATTACCCATATCACCCATCTGAGGTATGCTTTTACGAAATTGTATTCCCTTCCTTTTTACTGCCAGCAGCGCTAACAGGGGAATATTTTCTTATATTCCCCTTTCTAGCGAACGCCTATGGACTTTACCTGTTTAAACAGCGGGGAATATAGTCTTATATTCCCCTGGTCTCACATCCGGGAACTTGGCAACGTGACGCTGCGTGACGGCAACGTGACGCTGCGTGCGAAATTTAAAATTTATTCTCAAAACAAACAAAATGGCAGCCAGTTGTGAGAAGAGGTTCGCGATTAAAAGTTCGACCTTCACATTGTCACATAAATTGAATTACATAAATTACATAAATGAAACATAAATGTTACATTGTTTTAGTACCCTTATTTACAATGTTGCAATGGTTTTAGTACCCTTATTTACAATGTTGCAATGCATATTGCAAAATGTATAGATACATTCATATCATATGAGATGTTCAGATTTTCCTCTAGATGTCTGATAATGGGTAATAATAACAATATTGACTGTCCTCTTTCGGGAGATACGACATATATTGCCCTTCTTCGACTCGGGCAATATGAATCTACTTCAGGCAATATATGTCGTATCCCCCTCAAGGCCAGTCAATATTCTATTAATATATATATATATATATTTATTATTTTGCAATTTTGCCCGAGGCCCTTTGCAATCAGTTTCCGTACCACAGAACGTGTCATAGGATATTAGTCGTGTATCTTTTCATTTTCATAAAAATTATCTTGTTAATGAATTAAATCAATACCAACAGGCCCATAACTCTCACACAATGAATTCCCAATCTCTTTCAACGTGTCAGAGGCAACCTACACAGAATGGAGACGTCCCTATAAATAGCTTGTAATAAAAATCAGAATAGTCATTAATTGAGACCACTGTCATACACCTGCTGGCAATTATCTAGGGAGCTTTTTTTTGTAAAAACGACATGTGTTCTGACGAGGATAAGGAAATCAGTGAAAACAACTATTAGTTTGTCCACTTCGCAACTGGGAAGATTAAATGGACTTAAGATGTTATTTACAGTTTGATCACCTGGAATATAATATTATGCATAAGTTCATAGGGGCAGAATTAGGCCATTTGGCCCACCAAGTCTATACTGCCATTCAATCATGGCGGATCTATCTTTCCCTCTCAAACCCATTCTCCTGCCTTCTCTCCAGAACCCCAGACACCTGTACTAATGAATCATCTATCAATCTCCATCTTAAAAATATCCATTGACTTGGCCTTCTGTGGTAATGAATTCAACAGATTTGCCACCCTCAGACTAAAGAAATTCCCCTCCATCTCCTTTCTAAAGGCATGTGGCCTGATATAAGAAGCTGAGAGATAGACCAGAAGTAGGTAGGTTGTTTGCCCTTTCAGTTGCTCCACCATTCATTAAGGTCACGACTAATCTCCTGTTTTCAACATTTTATTGCTCCATCTTCTTGAGACCCTTCTTCAGACTAATGTGAGGGGAGGGGGTGGGACAAAGATAGAAAGTAGTTGGAGACAGTAAGACTAGTGGGAGAACTGGGAAGGGGAAGAGGATAGCACTTTAGATAGCCCATGCTTTCTATCTCCATCCCCATCCCCTTCCCAGTTCTCCCACTAGTCTTAAGACCCTGTCCCACTGTACGAGTTCATCCAAGAGCTCTCCCGAGTTTTAAAACAAATCAAACTCGTGGTAAGTACGTGGAATGTACGTAGTGGGTACGTCGGAGCTCGGGACGTGTCTTAGCAGCTCCTAACGCCAACGGCAGGTACTCGGGAAACGCGGTAAGCTCGTGAAGATTTTTCGACATGTTGAAAAATGTCCACGAGAGCCCCGAGTACCTACGAGCGGCTATTACCGTAATTCTCCCAGTTCGAATCAGGAGAAACTTGGGAGAACTCTTGAATTACCTCGTACAGTGGGACAGGCCCTTTACTGTCTCCAACTACTTTCTATCTTTGTCCCACCCCCTACCCTGACATCAGTCTGAAGAAGGGTCTCTACCCAAAATGTTGCCCATTTCTTCTCTCCAGAGATGCTGCCTCACCCGCTGAGTTACTCCAGTATTTTGTGTCTACCTTCGATTTAAACCAGCATCTGCAATTCTTTCTTACACCTTAAAAATGTAAGTTGAATTGCTGCATCATATCTTTGAAAACAAATCTGCTACTGTTATCATTCAGGGGCATAGTGGTGCACTGGTAGAGTTGCTGCCTTACAGCACCAGGGACCTGGGTTTGATCCTGACTATGAGTGCTGTTTGTATGGACTGTATTGTACAATTTTCCCTGTGACTGTGTGAGATTTCTCCGATTGCTCCGGTTTCTTCCCACATTCCAAAGTTGCGCAGGTTTGTAGGTTAATCAGCTTCTGTAAATTGCCCTGCTGTGTAGGATGCAAAATTGTAGGATAACATAGAACTATTGTATGGGTGATCGTTAGTTGGCATGGACCCGGTGGGCCGAAGGGCCTGTTTCCAGGCTGTATCTCCAAACCAAACTAAAGTGAAATAGAAAGGGAGAATGCTGAGCATCTTTTAACCAGGGAAGGGGAATCAAGAACCAGAGGATGCAGGTTTAAGTTGAAAGGGGGAAGATTAATAAGAATCTGGCGATTACTTTTTTTACTCAGAGGGAAATGGATACATGGAACGAGATGCCAGAGGTCCGAATGGCATGTTTCTGTTCGTGATGACACCACGATTTCTTTACTTGTTTTCAGCACCATGGACAGAAGAACTATTTTTAACTGACATTAATAAACCGGCAAAATGCTGAAGAAACGCAGAATTACAATTAGTCATAAAAATGAGGCCAGAATTATTTGAAAATAAGGACCAAAGTAGATTAGAAGCGAAGAAGGATATGAAAGCACAATTCATAAATCACCTCTCTTTACAAGAGGAAGAAAATATGTCACCATCTTTAAATCTTTTTTGACAGATTAGATTAGAAGCACAGAAGGATATGTGAGTACAAATATATAAATTAGTAAAAGTAACCCAAACATTAATTTGCAATTCTAGCCCTTCAGAAACAAACTCGAAGTTGTAATTAATTTTGTTAGTGCACAGCTTCTTTAGGTCTACTCAAAATACTGTTTCCAACGCTACTGATCACTTGAGCTGATGTAATGGAAAGGGTAAAGAATGATTTACAAGTTAACTGTAACTATCAATAAAGATTTAAAGAGAGGGATACGCTTTGTTCCACCAGTAAAGAGAAGGATGGCCTCACCTAATAATAATCTTTAACATTATTGATGGTGTTGGCATTTGTAAAAATAAAGGGCAAAACCAGAGGCAATTTGTTTAAAATGGCATGATAACCAGCTATGGGATTTGAAAGATATTTACCCCTAAAAATGTGCAAATGTGAAATTAGTCCTAGTAGAAATGATCTCCTTGAGTGAAATACTATAGTACTCCAGCTGCATTCGAGGGAAAACGAAGGTAAAGTGAGTTCAGGAAGAGTTGAAGAAGACTCGATGACCATAAACTTTCAAACATTAATTGGGCCAATTGATCTGTTTCTGTGTTATTCATTTCATTTCATTTAGAGAAACAGTGCGGAAACAGGCCCTTCGGCCCATCTAGATCACGCCGACCAGCGATCCACACACAATTGCACTACCCTACACACCAGGTACAATTTAGAATTTTTAATCAAAACCACGTACAAACCTGCATGGCTTTGGAGTATGGGAGGAAACCAGAGCACCCGAGGAAAACCCATGCGGTCACGGGGAGAATGTACAAACTCCGTACAGACAGCACCCATATTCAGGATCTGACCAGGGTCGCTGTTGCTATAAAGTAGCAACTCTACCGTGGCACCATCATGCCACCCCCTATTCGAGGAAATATTATGTAAAATGACTGTATAATTATTTCCACATCAATAAACAACAAAAAATTATTTACTTCATATCTAAATTTAAATGTCTGCGTACATCCTTTGCAAATCACATTGATAAATTACCTTGTATCGTTCCACTTTTTCTTAAAATGCTAATGTTGTTGCTTGTTCAGTTCAATTCTAACCATTTCAAACTTGCTCAGTTTACTCACAGTTTCCAGAGCTCAAATATGCCAAATATTGAGGCAAAAATTTAAGAAGATCTTCAATATTATCAAAATGCAAAATGAAATGTGCCTCTGATTTAATTTAATTTGCATGGAGATGAGTTCGACTTTTGTCGAGAACACGGTGACTCAACATCTGTTTGTTTCGTTGTAAGTTGTCACTTCGCTTAAATTTGATTGATTGATTAATTGAAAGATACAGCATGGACGCAGGCTCTTTGGCCCACCGTATCCATGCCGACCATCGATCTCCCGTTCACATATTTGGGCGGCACGGAGGCACAGCGGGAGAGTTGCTGCTTTACAGCGCTTGCAGCGCCGAAGACCCGGGTTCGATCCTCACTACGGGTGCTGTCTGTACGGAGTTTGTACGTTCTCCCCGTGACTGCGTGGGTTTTCTCCGAGATCTTCGGTTTCCTCCCACACTCCAAAGACGTGCCGGTTTGTGGGTTAATTGTATTTTATATAAATGTAAATTGTCCCTAGTGTGCAATGGGTAGTGTTAATGTGTGGGGATCTTTGGTCGATGAGGACTCAGTGGGCCGAAGGGCCTGTTTCCATGCTGTATCTCTAAACTAAACTACTTCTATGTTATTCTACTTTCACATCCATTCCCTTCACAGAAGGAGCAAATAACCTGTAAACCCTCATGCCCTGGGGATGTGGGAGGAAACTGGAGGACTTGGAGAAAACCCACACGGTCAAA
Source organism: Okamejei kenojei (assembly GCA_035221665.1). Taxonomy (NCBI): domain Eukaryota; kingdom Metazoa; phylum Chordata; class Chondrichthyes; order Rajiformes; family Rajidae; genus Okamejei; species Okamejei kenojei. The sequence continues at coordinate 58,449,712 of CM069143.1, read as the reverse complement.
GGGAGAATGTGCAAGCTTCACATCAAACAGCAACCGAGGTCAGGATCAAAGGTAGACAAAGGTGCTGGAGAAACTCAGCACCATCTATGGAGCGAAGGAAATAGGCAACGTTTCGGGCCAAAACCCTTCTTCAGACTGGTTCTCTGACCCTCCTGGTTCTCTGGTCCTGTGAGGCAGCAGCTCCACCTGCTGCGCCACTGTAAGTGAAGAAGATGTGACTCTGAAGATGGGAGTCTGAAGAAGGGTTTCGACCCGAAATGTTGCCTATTTCCCTCGCTCCATAGATGCTGCCTCACCCGCTGAGTTTCTCCAGCATTTTTGTACACCTAAGATGTGACTCTTTACTGGTGAAGAATGGAAGCTGCCTGAGGTTGTTAAAGGTGAAATCCTTTCAAGTTACAAGATTGCACCTTACAATACTACTTCATTTTATGATATTTGTTGTTTCAGCCAAATATCATCAACTAGTTGGTAAATTATATGATTAGAGGGAACAATTATTGCATTTAAGCTATAATTGAATAATTCCATATAAAGCATGAAACAACATATTTTCAAGATGTTACACTTTTTTCCCCTAATTGTTCCTAAGTTTTAGCTTAGTTTAGTTTCGAAATACAGCATTACTTGACAGATTAGATTAGAAGCGCAGAAGTATATGTGAGCACAAATACATAAATTAATAAAAGTAACCCAAGCATTAATTTCCATTTCTAGCCCTTTAGAAACAAACTCGAAGTTGTAATTAATTTTGTTAGTGCATAGCTTCTTTGGGTCTACTCAAAATACTGTTTCCATACTCTTTCGACCCTACGATTCCGCGCTGACCAGAGATCCCGTACACTAACACTATCCGACACACTAGGGATAATTTACAATTTACCAAAGCCGAGTTAATCTACAAACCTGTACATCTTTGGAGTGTGGGAGGAAACCGGAGCACCTGGTGAAAGCGCACACGGTCACAGGGAGAACGTACAAACTCCGCACAGACAGGACCCATAGTCGGTTCGAACCTGGGTCTCTGGTGCTGTAAGGCAGCAATTCTACCACTGTGCCACCATGCCGCCCTAAAGAAGTGTGCTGTATGGATGGATTTTAATTGCCTCAATGTTGCTGTTATTTCCGTTGAGTGGATTATGATATTGAAATGCAGTGAAGTTGTTTCAACTCAAATGTCAATCTAGACTAGCCATTTTTTCCAATAATGTGATACAGTATTTGCTGTTTAAGGTATTCGCCTATTACATGTTACCAAACCTGTACTTTTATTGTTGACCTTTCATGTCATAATGAATAGAAAATCAAAGGGTCCCATCGCAAAACACTACCTATCCCTGTCCTCCAGAGATGCTGCTTGGCCCACTGAGTTACTCCAGCACTTTGTGTCCTGCTTTTATAAGTCAGCACAGAATACAGAAAATTGAGCAGCATTGCACAGCAACAGGCCTTTTGGCTCTCTTCCAACCTCATCTATTGTATCCGCTGTTCCAGGTGTCAACTCCTGTACATCGGCGAGACCAAGCGCAGGCTTGGCAATTGTTTCGCTGAACACCTCCACTCAGTCCGCCTTAACCTACCTGATCTCCCGGTTGCTCAGCACTTTAACTGGGGTGGAAGATTGCAACCATCACGTGGTCCGCCCTGTTTCGACGAATGCAATCAACCCGGCGTGCACAATCAAATAAGATCAAATAGAACAAGTTGTCCTACAACTTTAGGCTGTGCACGCCACAAGCAAGAAGGAGAAGAAGCACTTTAACTCCCCCTCCCTCTCCCAGTCTGACCTTTCTGTCCTGGGTCTCCTCCATTGTCAGAGTGAGGCCCAGCGCTAATTGGAGGAACAGCATCTCATATTTCACTTGGGCAGCTTACACCCTAGCGGTATGAACATTGACTTCCCTCAAATAGCCCTTGCCTTCCCTCTCTCTCCATCCCCTTCCCCTTCCCAGTTCTCCATCTATTAAGCCTTAAGCTGAAGGCTTAATGGCATTTCCATCCTTTGTTGTATCACGGGTACTATTGCAACGCTTAATACCCCTGTCCCACTTAGGCGATTGTTCTGATGACTACAGGCGACTAGGCCGTCGCCACATGGATCTTAGCGTTTTTCTGGCGACTAGGCTGTCGCCACTAAGAATCTTAGCATTTTTCTGGTTGCCACTGGATTTTGAAATGTTCAAAACATTTCGGCGACAGATTGGCTTGTCATAGGTTGTCGCCAGGATGACGTAGGTTGTCGCCGGTGCTGACTTCGGTCAATTCCATTGGCGACTACCTGCGTCAACCGGCGAGAGGTACCGACGACTGCACTGTCTTAAGTTGTCTTCAGTTGTCGCCGACAGGGTCGTACCTTGTCGTAGCTTGTCGCGAGTGGACGTAGGTTGTCGTAGGTGTCGTCACAGGTGGACGTCCTAATGGGTCAACGGTTGTCGGTAGCTTGCCGTAGCTGGACGTTGACTATGTGGTAGGTTGTTGTAGACATTGTCGTAGTCATTGTCGTTGGGAGGTACAGTCGCCGGTTTTTCGGCGACCAGCTCCGACTATGACAGTCGCCGGCAGTCGCCGAAAAAAATCACCTAAGTGGAACAGGCCCATAAGAATCATTTAGACATGTATATGATTAGGATAAGATTTGGAGGGATATGGGCCAAATGCAGGTAGGTGGGACGAGTGTAGGTAAGACATGTTGGTATGAGTGGGCAAGTTGGGCCGATGGGCCTATCTCCATGCTGTATGACTCTACATCTTCATTTCTCACTGCCAGAATCCAAAACAAACACTATTGAGACTCAATAGACTGCAGGTGCTTGAATCTGAACCAAAAAAACAAAACTGCTGTAGGAACTCAGCCAGTCAAGCTCCATCTGTAGGAAGGAGAGGAATTGTCAACATTTGGCTATGGATCCTGCATTAGGGCCATGTCTTTCCTACACGTATTCATGATAAGAGCTAGTAGAAATCTTACTGGTAGAATTACGAAACACAAAAAAAATCATGATCAACTAGTGGAGGCTTTTGAACTATTTTTAATCAGACTTTATCAGACCTTATCTTGCACTAAATATTGTACTGTATTTGTACACAATGGGCAGCTTGATTGTAATCGGGTAGTGTTTTTTCGTTGATTAGACAGCACGCAACCAAAGGCTTTTTTCACTGCACCTCAGTACATGGGACAACAATAAATAAACTAAACTAAATAACTATATATAACTAATAAATAACTATAAATGCCATATGCAGCAGTACAGTTGCTGCTTTACAGGGCCTGCAGTGTCCGAGACCTGGGTTTGATCCCAACTACATGTACTGTCTGTACGGAGTTTGTACGTTCTCCAGGAATCGCTGGTCGGCGTGGACCCGGTGGGCCAAAGGGCCTGTTTCTGCGCTGTATCTCTAATCTAAACTAAACTAAACTAAACTAAACTAAAGATTGTATTCACATACACCTTGCATTAACACTGTGATGGAAATTTGACTTTGGAAAGTTAGATGGATACTGAAGTATCAATAATCCATTGATCTCCTATCTAGTGTCACAATTCCAACTTGAGGTTCGGAATAAAGGATAGCTAATGTTCTACAACCCACTTGATACTAACTCCAGAAGACACTATTCTCTTCTGCAACCTATTCAGCTCTAATATAAATAAATTGATCTTGAACATACTAAAATGGTAGAAATGATTTATTCCAAAAATTATTTCAAGTTAAAATTCATCTGGGAACATGGGAAATGGACAAGGGTCAGGAAAGGGTGAATTGAGAATAAATGTCAGATAGTAATTTTTCATTTAAAAATCAATAGCCGTCCATTGAGCTAAATGGAGGTCATCTTTTCAGAGTTATTTGAGAGGTAGATTGACACCAAAGAATTTTGATGAAAGAATTAGTCAGAGGACATAGCTTTGCTTATTTTTTTTGTTATAATATTTTTATTAGAAGTAATCCATCATAACAACGGTATAACAACTTTTCAAACACACAACCAACTTATTTCAATAAGTATACGGATGTTACGAATAATTCTTATAAACTTCTATTTTTTAGAAAATAGAAAAAAGAAAACAATAGATTTTAATCAATTCGAATGGCGATTAAATAATAATTTTGATTATATAGAGAAAGAGAAAAGAGAGAAAAAAATAATAATTAAAAAAATATATATATATATAAATAAGATTATAGTATACATCTTAATAGTGAATAACACAATTTCAAATAACGATATCAATAGAGACATGTATACAAATCCAAAAAAAAGGAATTATTTTCATCTAATCCTGCCGGGTACCCATTGAGTTGTGATGCCAAGAACAGCTACCCCTTCAAATATTCTGTATATGGAGACCATATCTGTTCAAAGAGTTCGTATTTGTCCATAGCTTTGCTTATTTTTACCATGAATATTTCTTGTGTGTCAGATTTGGTATTATTTGATTCGAGGTTATAATCTTACTTTACAAACTATAAATTGATGATAATGGTCTTTTCTTCCTACATAATTGGCCTTTGAACACAGGTTGAACACAATCCCTGCTTCCTCAGATGTTCCTAATAGAGATGCTGAGATATCGAGGGGCAGCACAGTGGCGCAGCAATAGAGAAGTTGCCTTGCAGTGCCAGCGACTCGGGTTCCAAGGGTACCAAAGACCATCCTTTTAGGAAGGAGAAATTTCTTTAGTCAGAGGGTGGTGAATCTGTGTGATTCTTTGCCACAGAAGGCTATGGAAGCCAAGTCAGTGAATATTTTTAAGGCAAAGATAGATTCTCTCCACTTGAGAGAGAAAATAGAGCATCAATTTTATTTCGGAGTCACGTGAGTGACTACGTGAAGACCCCGTCCAGCACGCATGAGCGACATTAGCGTTTATGCAGGGCTCCCGCGACGAACGGGAGTTCAAGGCGCTCCCGCTACAATTTGAAAGTCGGGCCGACAGGTAAGTGTTTTACCGTGGCCGTGTGTATTTTCTCTGTGGTCTGCTTTGTGTTCCAGAAAAAATGAGCAAGACCAAAGGAAAGAAATCTGTAGCTCGCCCCCGTTTGTCTCCCATTGAGGAGCGTTCTTTGGAGGGGGGGCGAGAGGCGGCAGGATTGACTACCGAGCCGAGCCCAGCACCGCTAGTGCAGCCTGAGCAGCGGGCTGGAGGTACCTGCAGCCAGAACCGGGCGGTAGTATCCGACGATTCGGATGAAGATGCCTCACCGCTCGAGAGCGGCAAAGGCAGCCGCCTAAGCTGAATGGAACGGCTTATGGAGCAAATGCTCCAGCGAGATCAGCTGAGAGAGCAGCAGCAAACTTGCCAAGGTAGCTCAGGCACTCCTGCAGTGCCCTTTACGGCACTGGCCATTGCTTCACCTTCTATTGAAGGCAGCATTGGTGACCAGGTCTGGGCTGGTCAAGAAGAGGGGTCGCTGGCTGAAGATATCCAGAGTACGCAGGGTGTACAGGATCAGGAAGAGTTGCTGGGTGTGGTCAACTACTACGTGGCCACTCCACAAGCAGGTCGGCCTTTAGAGCCGAAACCTGCAGCCAGCATTGACCACCTGTCCTCAAAACCCCTACAAGAATGGGTGGTCAATGAGGCTCTTGAATTATATTCAGCCCCAGAAAATTGTACATCACTGAATGTACCAGCTGTAAACAGCCAAATATGGGGACATTTAGGGCAGAATATCAGGAACCTGGAGTTGAAGCTCCAGAAAACCCTAAAACTCCTGACAGCAGGAATAACTTCATATGCTCGGTCCATTGATGGTGTGGACATCACCACAAATCAGCAAGATACATTACCTCTGCACCACTCAATTCGAGATTAACAATTTACGGAAGGAAATCATCAAGCCTGCCATCAACCCTAAGTTTGCAGGACTTTGCAAAACACCGGGTTCAGAACCTCCAATTCTGCTCTTTGGAAAGGACCTTCCAAAAAAGGTGAAAGACCTGGAGGAAGAATCCAAGACCTTTGGTCTCGTGAGGGCAGGTTTGGAACCGAGCAGACCTAACAAACCCAGGCGGCAGTACCCCACGGCGTCCACCAGTCGCCGACTACCATATGGGACTGGTGAAAGCTCGGGGACCGCAACCATTCCCCGTAAGCCTTTTTTTAGGCCAGGGCCCAGAGCAGACCCCATGGAAAATGCGCCACCCCCAACATCAACATCAACAGCAACATCAACATCAACAGCAGCCCTCTACAGCCCAGCAGACACCTCATCGTCCAGCGAAGAGGCAGAAGAAGCACCAGTAACCATGGAAGTAGGTGGGTCTGGTTCTTCTCAGCATATGAGCAGTAGGGGCTCTATACTAACAGGGGGGAGATTGCACTTGTTTTTGGATGCATGGGAGTCTATGAGACAAATATATACTCAGCAGCATTCATGGCTATAAAATTGACTTTGTTCATGAAAACAAGCCACCAGTTCAGCATATACCCCAAAGGGTATTCACCCTCTCAGTCAAAGAGAAACAAGAGGGTCAAGCTGAACTAATAAGGCTACTAGCAAAAGGT